>JAAGOF010000115.1:662690-673062 GCA_010645155.1 Tigriopus japonicus
AAACTTGTTGGCATAAATTATTTTGCTACATTTGGAGGAAGATTAATCAAAATTGGTCTTGTAATCAACCATTAAACCACGATAAACCAATGAAAAAAGGAAGTATTATCATAGTCGAATTTCAATGGAAATACAATCGAATTGGATAAGGGAATACGCGGATGGAGTAATTCTTGAAAAATTGAATACTTGATCATTGCTGACAGAAATACAAAAGCAGAAAATAACATCTCTTGAAATAAGAATAACTCATGATATTAAATGAACTAGCTCCTGACCGCAAGCATTCTTTTATCGAATTTTAACAATACATTTATGTCTTCATGATTGGCCATGAATTCACATGAGATGAATCGAAGATGAATGTGCCGCCCAGATCTGAACCATGAAATAAAAAAGATATACATATTTCTCTCTTCAATGCCCTTACACAATTTCGTAATCAAAATGTACAGCTAATCCCAATCAATGAAGGAACTTTTAATCGCTAAATCCGCTTTGGCTTAGTACTTTAGCTCTTGAAGTGGATGTCTTTGGTCACGCAAACCTTACTTTTCAGGATTGACCCATGATCAGATATCTCTTTTTGCATGAAAATTGAAGTCCTGCTTTTGATTCTTTAAACTGATTGATTAGGAAATAGTAAACTATTTTATAGGTTATTTTTTCGCGCATTCATCGTTCAAGCTACATAAAGATTCAACGGAGACCATTTAAAATACCTTTACTCCATTGAAGTCCATGACAACACTTCGTTTCCTTGCAACGATGGGATCAAATTCTGGATGGTTTTCAGGCATGAGTTTCTGCAAAGATTGCCTTAGCTCAACCAATTTACTCCACTTGGCGTCCTTTCGCAGCCGATTCAGTCCTATATCCTTGACCATTTTCCTTAGAAGCATGTCCAGTTTCAAGGCGGTCTTTTGCATTTCCTTAAGCCTTCCATACTCTGGCACAGACACGAACATGTCATTGAACTTTGTGGATCGTTTTGACCGTTTGTCCAAAACTTGATTTTCCCCGCGACTGAAATCCATGTTGTGGTAAAGCGAATACTTGGCCAGTTTTGAGTTTAGTTCTCGGTGTAAATGGATTAAACTCTGCCATTGTGGATCTTGCTCCAGTTGTTCGGCAGGCGTGGTCTGTTGAATACGATTCATGACGTGTTCCAAATCTCCCACGTGCTCGAAAATTGCAAGCATTCGTTCCTGGTCTGAGTGATTGGGGGTGGACCCAAACGATCTTTTCTCAACCACACCTTGAATTGGGGAAGCCTCGGGTTGAAGGATATCTTGGATTGCCGTGGTCGGAAGAAGAGGTCGGAGAGATTGGTAAAGTTCCATAAGTCTTCCATATTGGGGAAGGCCGTCAAGTTGCTCGGGAGTGTAACGACGATGAAGCAATTGGATCATCTTTTGAAGCTTCACCACTTTGGCTTGTAGTCGACTCAGTCGAACGTAAGTGGGATATGAGACCTGCATGCCGTTGAAGTCCACCGTGAAACGTTTAGCTTTCCCATGATTCCGTTTCTTCAGGGATTGGAACAACTCTGAAGGAGCTTCTTCTAAAAGACCTTCAGCGGTTAGATCTATTAGGTCATCAATGAGTTGTTCCTCATCTTCCAAGGTAAACTCCAAATCTTCGTCGATTTGTTCCTCGTCGACGGGGAATTCGGGCAATGCCTCGAGAATCCTGGATAGTTTTTCGTCGCTGACTTGGTTCAAGATTCGGGGTCCAGGTGGAACAAAGGCTGATTGAGAACACGAGCAAAGGGTCAGGACAAAAAAGACATAAGGACAGAACCTGATCATGGCTCAGCCTATTTGATATTCTAGCTCAAGTTCAAGGCTCGAAGCTCGATTAACGACTGGCAGACCAGACCTCTGGTGAGGTCTCTTTTCAATGTACTTCCCTCCTTTTTTACAGTTCCTCTCCTCGCTATTCTCTGTGGGAACTGTTCCAGCCTTGGAACGGTTGGTTTGTTCCAAGAACACGCTTGTAGGTTTCAACCATCCTCGTTGAGCTATGACAGGGTTAATATGAGTACAAATGGTAGGGGCATGAATTTGCCTCGATCACACATTTGTTATACTTTCGTGAAAGTGAACAGAAATCTCCAACCTGAAGTTTGACTCAATATCAGGGAAGCTATGGCCTATATTTGATACAAAACATTCACATCGACTCGACATAAATCTTGATCTACTTCAGTAATCTGCATTCTACTTTTGGAAATGCGTGAATTAATAACTGCATTCACTTGTTTAGAGTAAAATGCAACACTTTAAATGCACTGAAAAATGTGAGACACGTCAGACTTTGGAGTTTCTTGATTTATGTGAAAAAGACTGCGGTTTGAAATGCATTCATTGTTCAAGACTATACTAATTCAAGTCAAAGACAATAAACGCATTTTTATCAAGGACTTTTTTATTTTTTAATTAACTATTGTACTGTTTTCCTTCTTCTTACCCGAAGTGCCTACTTTTGTGCCAAACATTTCTCGATTGCCTCAAAAAAGCTTACTTGTATGAGGTACAAACAATTTCACTAAGATTATTATTTAAAGAATGGTTTTGGTAATCCTTAAAGACACTCCAAAATGTGTGCACATTAACAGAAATGACGATTTACGATCAACTAAAAGCAACTTTAACGACAAGAGGTCGCCAAAGGTGCCGGCCTTCAATTATTAGCAGTATCTTCCTTGTTGAACCCTCGTTCATTTGTGGTTTCTGAGGCTTTTGAGTGTAAGAAGATTACGATTGCCTGGAAATGAGCTTGGACCAAAATATCCTATTGTTATAAAACAAGGATCTTCTCCCGTAGATCTCAAATCAAACTTCAGATACAAACACTTTTAAAAGGGGGACTCAAAGATTCTTTTTATTTGCTTTCCAAGGTACACTTCCTAAACTCGGCAAATAGGAGCTCATTTTTTATATTTATCTTTTAGCAGGGAAGGGTACAAGTCCGTCATTCCATTATACGTAACAATAGGGTGGGACACCAATGAAGTTATTGTGAAAGTAACATGAAAATTCATGAAAAATGAAGATTAGCGAGCAAAGAATTTAATGATGTAACGGGTCGTTTTTGTAGGCACACTTGACACTTAACAAATTTAACAATGTAATTTTACAATTTCCTCAATAAATTGGGCATTTTTTAATATGACAGTAGTTATGGTTTTTAATATATAAGTTTACTACAAATGCCCTTTTGTAGACATTTTAGTATAATTGGTTCAAATTGGTTAGGCCTTGTTGTTCATTAACCATTTATTTATTTCACTGAAATTTTACCGAAATGTGTTTCATGCCCAAAAAATAAAGAAATTATTGAATATTTCCTCGAAAAAGCCAAAATACTTAAAATTGGAGAAACATTATATTTTAAAACATGTAGTTCCGGGCCCTATTTATCACAAATGCTCTTTACTTAGTATTTCTGTTATCTTTACAAGAAATGTTTTAGAAATCAAGGTTTGCGCTTTCAGGAGATGTCAAACATCACAAAACATGGGCTAGCAATCTAAAAGGCTGAAAAGTCATTTTGAGTTCAACTTTGACAAACTTCAATTCTGCTCATAATGACAATGAAAATGTTAAGTGTAAAACGAAAGCATCAACGAATATTTAACTACCACATTGAAATGCCATTTAAAATAATCTAACATCAATGCAAAGACAGCTATGTGAATTCTTCCACAATGTTTTTCAATCATCCACTGAATTTAGACTTGCACTAAACAATCTTGCTTTTGGTCTATCACTTTATATGATAGAAACATTGTTTTAAGCAACGTTTTAGTTGCTTCGGGTTTGCATTGCTTCCATTGGTCTTAAAAGGCAAAACGGCGCATCTTGCAAAATCGATTTCATTCTCAAAATGGAACTCAAAATTCAAGACTCCAGGCGTAAATCCTTTTCAGGTTGCTTCCCGCCTTTTTTGTATTCTGGCTAGTGTCGCTTATTCTGTGACGTCACAAACCGAACAACCGAAAGGAACATAAAATTTGATGGTTGACAAATTTAGTTGTCCAGCAAATTCAAAATGACACCACCACTGGTTAGTTGTGACACGTTTGTGGCCATGCCCGATGTAACCGCCGAAAAAGCCGTAATATTTGGCAAGAACTCGGATCGCCCTCAGGGCGAAGTGCAAGAAGTCATTTATGTGCCTCGAACTTCATTCTCAGGGACAAAATCAGACCTTCAAGTAAAAACATTTCCCTTGAGTAACAAAAAATACCATGTTACTTACTAACTAGCTATATTTTATCCAACTTCAGTGTACCTACATTTCAATACCACAAGTTGAAGAAACCTACGGTGTCATTTTAAGCAAACCTGCTTGGATGTGGGGAGCTGAAATGGGAGTCAATGAATATGGCGTAACCATTGGCAATGAGGCTGTGTGGAACAGACTGAGCGATGACAGCCATGATTTGCAGAAGAGACTCTTGGGCATGGATCTTTTGCGGTAAAGTGAGATTAACAATACTCCTTTGCTCTCCTATTTAGGGGGTAATGGCACGGCCAAATTGGCCAATTGACGTCAATGAACATCCCCTTTTTGTCCGTAATCGAGGCATAATGGCACGATTGCGTTTCAGATTGGGATTGGAGCGGTCTAAAAATGCCCTTGAGGCTTTGACCGTTATAACTGATCTGTTGGAGCAATTTGGGCAAGGCGGTCCGTGCTCGGATATCATTCCGGATTTTTCGTACCATAACGCCTTCCTCATAGCTGATCATCAAGAAGCTTGGATTCTCGAGACGGCGGATCGATTTTGGGTGGCTGAGAATGTGAAAAGTATGATGTGTCCTTGGCTATTTCAATGTCTGCTATTCAGAAAGACCCATTTTCAGGCGGGGTTCGCAATATCTCAAATTGCATGAGCATTAGAACGTCTATCGAGAAGATGCATCCGGGATTGAAATCCCACGCTTTGGACCAAAAGTGGTGGGATGGTAAAGAGGATTTTGATTGGAAAAAGGTGATTGGTGGATTTACCTCTGGGGATTTGGAACAACCCAACGAAAGATTTGATTGTGGCAAACTTCTCTTGGAAGAATTGAGTCGACAAAAGGGTGAGTGAACAAAAAAGGCAAAATTGCTTTATGCTCGCGTCATTCTAATTAATTGAATGCATTGTCCGTGAAACAAGGGTACATGTATTTAAAAATCCTATTTATGCATTTTTTTTTCAAAACATTTTAATGAATTTGATATGACAACCATATTTAAGTCTGCAAAGAATTTCTTTTCTCTAGAATTTAGAGTGGAGGACATGCGAACTGTCTTGAGGGATACCAACAGTGGAATTTGTCGAGATTCAAAGAATGCTTTTCCAACAACAGGATCACAAGTACTATCTTCATGGCGTTTGGTTTACCTTCCAAGATCAATCCGATAACCTTGGTTTCATTTACGTAGATATCGTTGCTCACGCAAGATCAATCGAATGATTGTCATTGGTTTACTGGAACCCCGAATCCTGGACAGTCGGTTTTCAAGCTTTGTCCTAGTTTTGGAGTGTTAAAGAACGTCAAAGATGAATCTGGCCTTAGTTCTCACACCAGAAGCCCTTTGCTGGACCCCAAAAAGAGCCAGGTAATTCTACCCTTTTCGTACATTCTTTTAGAAAGAAAAAGTTTAGTTCAACACCAATGTTGAGAGAATGATTTTTGAGTGCCGTAAGTGATCGAGATCGTATCTATTTCCAAATCTATCTTTCCAATCACTTTCCAGGCCCCAAAGGAACGTGGTCATAGACTTTGGCAACTTCATGCCCAAGTGTCCAATCATCGTGATGTATTTGATGTCTTGAAAGTCTTGGAGGATATGAACTCACAACGGGAAAATCGAGACCGGTCTAACATCTTCCACGAGATGGTCCTCCGGGAATCTGAAATCCTTTCTCAATTGATCAGTAAAGAAGGAATCGCGGATTGAAGAGCAAGAATGAATTTATTAGTATATCCTTGGGCTTGACGGTGGTATTTTTGTATTGAATAATAGTTGTAATGGTAACAATTGTTCTAATGTAACCAGAGTTATAATATATTTTACTGAGTGCATATCATCATTTCTTTGGTAGGGGCGATGTTTGCTTTGCTTGAAAAACATCCTTGAGCGTATCTCATGTACGTAAGAGATTCTCAAGAAGGATCTTCGATCAATTGTCTAGGGTTAAAATCCTACAACCAACAGAATGTAACGCGTTTTAGGCAAGGAAGAGCGCTTCGCGAGGCTGATGGAATTGGCTTCTCTTTGTTTGGGTTCTCTCTAAGCGGTGCACTTCACCGAAAAAACATGAACAAGTTTTAATGGGGGGCTCAAAACACTGGACGACACTTGGAATCGTCGCTGTGAGAACAATTTGTCCCTTCCCAGGCTAAAACATCGGGAAATAAACCTTACAACCTCACATTATGGGCTCAAAAAATAGGTCTCAAGTCCATCATTCTGACTCCTTGGTGGGGTGAGATAGCGTCACAACCTTAGGCTAACAACTCCAAGAACAAGATGAGCATCTTCTTTCATGCCATATCACTGTCTTAACATGGTTAATATTTTAGTAGAAGAAATTGTAGTAGAAGAAGTACGTAGTAGTAACAACCTGTTGAATATTGAAGAATGAGAGTTTGTTTGAGAAGGAGAGCTAAAATCTGGAAGAGGAGTCTGAATAAGACAACTGCATTTTTGTTGGATATCTCCAAAATTGAAGGGGGAACAGGAGGGAGAGAAATCCTGGACCAATTGTAAATTCTTCTATTCCCACTGCACAAACAGAATGGATAAGAATGAGAAGGAATCAAATAAGGCACGTTAGAATTGGAGAATTCGAGTTGTCACGCTCTCCTTCATCATTTTTGGCGCCAAAACAGAGGCGTTCTTGTTTGTATTGAAGCGGATAAAGGTTGGTTTTTTTTCTTTGTGTGAGCACGAGGTAAACCAACAACAGGGGGTCTTAATAAAATTGGAGAAAACTTTTATATCTCTTTGGGAAGGAAATAGTTTGAAGGTTGAAAGATGAGTTTATGGGGCCTTCAGGCTTGGCTGCGATGGGCTGCCTGAAAAGTGAGTAGGTGTCTGACTGACTGACTGTCTGTCTACCTCTACATCAATTCATCATCTACGAGTAATGACTTGAGGAATTTGGAACTACCGAAAATAGCCAATTTTTCGAGGCCTTTTCGTTCTCATTGCTAACAATTGGCAAGGCAAGAAAACAAGGAACCCTGAAAACGAGAATGCATAAAATACAATGAGCAATATCAGGTGCATGGTAATTGCAAGGAATTTTAAGGGGTAGTGAAAAAACTAAATTGAGCATTTTTCAAGATGAAGAACTTGGAATGGGACTGGATCTTGTTCCATGGGAAACAGGAGTATGTACAAAATTAGTCAAGAGTTGGTGGCGATTGAATGAATGAATAAGAGGACTACCAATTGGTTTTACCATGCTTGGGTTAGGGGTGACTTTTCAATGTCGAAAAAAAAGAAAGATTGGTTGGGAATATTAGAAACAAATTTCGCAATGTTTAAGGATAAAGAGATTGACAGAGAAGGTGACAATTGAACAATTTAATGCGAGTTAATTGGAAGGTTGATTAGGGCAGAATTCAATGTTGTAATGGATTTTATGTTGAGCATTTCTTTCTGGCGAATCCCGTTTAAAAACTAAATTGGGATCAAAGGAGGGGCGGGGGAAAAAGGACTTGCCGGGAAACTTGGACATGAGGAGTGATCCAAAATTTGGAGTGGAACTCATTTGAGACTAGTTAGTGTGATGGTAGCAAAATGAGACAAAAACATGATACTAATATTGATTATTATAATAAAGATAATCGAAGACTTTGCGTTTCTCGTTACAATCACAATATTCAAT
Source organism: Tigriopus japonicus (assembly GCA_010645155.1). Lineage (NCBI taxonomy): Eukaryota > Metazoa > Arthropoda > Copepoda > Harpacticoida > Harpacticidae > Tigriopus > Tigriopus japonicus. The sequence goes on from JAAGOF010000115.1 coordinate 670,591, forward strand.
TTTCAAAGTACCGGACCAGACCAGTTTTCTTCCGCCCAATCTGGGAGACGCGTTTGAAACTGCCAATTCGGACCCTTAAACAGAAATGAACACCATTATTTTGATAAGTCAATTGGATATTGGGAAATGATTGTAAAAAAATAGTTACGAATTGTGAAATATTTCTTAGTACATTTTTTTACTTTCTAATTTTGCCATTTTTTGACATGGGCTTACGAATGAATTTTTCGTTTGATTGATTGACTTGATGTTTGTTTAAATATGCAGGGTATATCTTTTATCCACATTTCAGCTATTTTTTTTCATTTTCAAGGTTCGAGAATTATGATCCCATGGCAAATTAATAAAAGAAGGGATTGCAAAACAATTTCGTACTCTCATTTTTATTCAAATCCTAAAGTTTACCTTATATCTCCACGCGTGTAGATACATCACGAGATCTTTGGGTTTCGGATCTCGGTATTTGACTTTGCATTCGTAGCAATTGGGATCCCAAGTCATTTTTTCGGGATGGTAGCGATACTCTTGATGCTTAGCCAAAAGCTCGTTGTCTTGTTCTGTTATGGTCTCCGTGGATTCTCGCTCTAATGGTTGACGAATCACCACCGGCTCCCTGGAGAATGGAAATCACATGTAGAGAATGTCATTTCAACCCACGGTACCGGACTGTAATAGCCTCGCAACCTCGAAGTCTAAGAAAAAGTTAACATACCGTCCTGGTCTCGTGATGGGAGGAGGCCTGGTTATGGTACAATTCTTAGGCACCTGAGGATTTCTCTCCAAGGATTCAATGGCATTGGCAGGGTCAAAGACCCAATGACCATTCTCATCGTCGATTCCGGCCCCATCTTTGTCTAAAATACCGTTAGTGGCAGGCACATCTAGGATCTCATCACAAGGAGTGGCCACTCCATTCCCGGTGTTGTCGTCCTTCTTTCCGTCTTTGTTGAACATGGACAACTCGGAATCGCCATCCATTCCAAGCCAATTTTCGGCATTGTGAATGGCAATGAGGTCTTGTATGAGCTGATCATCTGACTTGCCAATTATACCACCTTTTCCCTTGGTCGGGCCGAAGACCACGTGGTTGTACAAGGGATCGTTGATGACCGGAAAACCTGTAAGTACAAGCTCTTACGTTCAGACCATTTCAGCACAAGGTCAAGGCCAGTAAGACTTGCCTAGGTATTGGAGATGGACGCGAATTTGGTGCATACGTCCAGTGAAAGGTCGACATAGAACCACACTTGTGGATCCATTGAAACTCAACCTTTCAAATTCTGTACGACATTCTTTGCCTTGAGGCGAGACTTTGCATACTCCAATCTTGTAGCTGACCACTTCGACTGGTTGATTGCATTCAGTGCAGCCCCTGAAAAAATGGACATACAAGTTATTATTCCTTTTGAAATAGTAAAATCGGTGGAAAGTAAGGGGCGAGGTGAAATGTTTAGCCTGCTTTCACTGCAGACTTTTGCGTCATTTTTTCAGAAATTGCCGGGTTGTATATTTATGGCTCTCGAAATGTGAGCGGATTTCTGATGAGTTCCTGGTTGTGCCTGTCTTCTTTTGGCCATGTGGAACTAGCTTGGAAAAAATATATGCTCCTGCTCGCGAAACTTGAATAATTGAAGTGGCTGCGGTATAACGCGAAAAGCCTGCAGAAAATCCAAAATGTCCTGCGGTGACACCTTGGGGGGATGTTTTATTCTTCTCGGGATTTGAGTGTCTAGGGTAAGACGTCTCTAGCTTTTCAAAAGCATATCATAATTGCGCAATTCAGTCCGACAATTTTTGGAAGCTACTCACTCTCCATTTGAAGCCCAAGTCACTTGAAATCCAATTATCCTTACACACTCGTTAAATTGTATAAAGTACAAAGCTTCGGCATCCATTAGGGAATGATATCTTTCCCAGCGTAGTGCGTACACAAGATAGATCAAAACAGATCATGCTCGGGGTCCTAAAATAGGCTAACTCGCTGAAACGTGAAGCAGACGCGTGGGAATGCCATCACATGTACTTACTCTGGAAATTCTCCCTCCACTCGACACACGTATTCCTTTAGCACCTGTCGATTTCGGATCTGTTGTTCCATATCCCTGGCTTTCTTGGGATTCCGTCCGAACATGAGAAGGCCGGACGTGAGACGATCTAGCCGATGAATGGTCCTTAGATTCTTCAAGTTGTACTCTTTGGCCAAGATGAACACCACTGTGTTGTGCCGATAACGACCACAAGGATGGACCTAGAAGAGAGACCTTATGAAATAAAACGGTCCAAACCGGTTGCATGGCGCCCCCACCACGAGATCAAAGCTCACCAAAAATTTGGGCTAACCATAGAGCAGAGCCTTTTTCGACTACACTTAAACACCACACAGAAGAGAGGGGAAAGGGGGGGGAGGGGGAATTGGTTGTCAGGGGGAAGCTACTGCTGATTTTATCGTAGTAAGGAGTGTAAAGTAGTAGC
>JAAGOF010000115.1:673925-722030 GCA_010645155.1 Tigriopus japonicus
CCTGGTGGAGTTTACCGTGGCGGAGTTCAGTGTTGGCGGAGTTGATTGTTGGTGGAGTTAACCTTGGTGGAGATAAGTGCTGGGGGAGTTTACCTTGGCGGAGATCACCTGGTGCAAACCTACAGGGGGAGATCACTGTTGGGGGAAAAAGATGGCCACCGTTCCAACCTTTCAAGCAGTTTTCGTACATCACACCTACTTTCAAGATGAGCTCAACACGTACTCTAGTGTACATTGTGACCGACCTCCATCTTATGTACTCTGTCTCCCAAAAAGAATGGAGTTGTCGTCGGTTCCAACAAAGAACCATTTTGTGTACGATTCAAGTCTAATACTCAAAGTATAACCATGCTATGGGTACAATTCAACTGCCACGAACTTTTTTCTAAAACGAGAAATGGGCATGTCGAGAACATCTAATGCAAGAAAGTTGGCCATTGAGAAAGCGAGAGTGAAGAAGGCGTGTCTGCTTTGAAAAGAGGTTGTTGATCCATATCAGTCATAGAAGATAGTTTCTTGTTTCAAAAGATCGCTCTGCAAGGGGTTTACATCAGATTGTGAAAGACCGAGTGCACAAGGTGTGAAGTGAAAACACTAATTTCTCTCCGTCATAACTCCTGCCTACCCACTTACTCCATTGGATTTGGGGGATTCCTATTTGTGAGTTTCATTTAACCTGCAATAAATCCAAGAGGGGATCGATAGTTTCCGATAGTTGGAATTGATTCCAGAAGTGGAGCGAACGAGCGCTTGCTTCAAGCCTTCGACTTAGTCAGACCATATTACAGATTGTGAGCAAGCTCCATTCGACAAGACGATGTGTACTTACGGGAAGAGAACATGGCTTATCCAAGACCACAAGGTCCTCAGACAGATGGATGACTTCAATGGGCTTGGAGAGCACTGGAGTCTCGTGTCTGAAATGGGGAACATCACAACATTCAACGAGGGATCACGACATCAAAATGTGCACGTTGAGCATGTGGGTAACCTCTTGAGTCTTTGAAATCTGTGATGGAGGAACTTATAACAATAATAACAACAATACTTTTGACCCCTAATTTCAACTTCAAAAGTTATCGGAGTGTCCTTCAGAGGCGATTTTTTACAGGTTGGGATGCAATGGTGGGAGTGGGGTTGGTCGGAAAGGGAACATTGGGTGGTTTACATCCATCCAATCGATAAAGTGTTTTGTGAGAAGTCTCTCCACAAGATTTAAGCGACTTTCGAACGAGACATCGCTCAAGCGTCGACTCTCCGTCCGTGAAACATAAAGACTCACTGGAAGCGACGCGGGTTTGTCAACCACAACTAGTTCCAAGTCCTGGTGAAGGATCTCAATCCCACTCATTTTCACTGGGATCTCATGCCTGAAAGTATCAACATCCATTCAAATATGGACATTCATTGAATGAAGATTGATCGCTTTGTCGTTGGAATATTTATCCTAGTGCTCAATTCCTGCAGATTTCTCAATTTCTGTCAATCCCAACTCTTTTTGTAACTTTCTCTCACTGTAGAAGTATTTAATTGCGTCTGTAAAGTTCATTAATCGTTGTAGTCACTTGTGGAAGTTATTGAAATCATTCAAGCTCACGTCTGATTCAAAGTTGAACTTTTTCAAAGTTTTCCCAATTGTTTTTTGTTCTATTGGGCTTTGGCAAAACATGAGAGAGATATGCATGGTAAAAATAATTCACAAAGAAATTGTTTTGTCAACCTTGGAAGACAAGTTGAAAGATAGTTGCCCTTTAAACCGGGAGATGGTGCTAAAGAAGGACTTTGTGTCTGGAATGGTAAAAACACCCAACGACAGCCGTATTTAGAAATATGTGTTGCTTTTTGAAATGTTTCTGTTTTTGTAGATTGATACAAAATCAAAGGCTGAATTTGTGTATAGCAAATGAAAAAAGCTCAAAGTGCAGATTGTCTTGTCGCTCGCAAATTATGATGCATTACAATGCTAAATCCGTCCTTTTGACAATGAGAACGTAGACTCAATTTCTGTTTTATAGAATGGTGTTCCGGCCTCGAATTAGTATTCCAAGTGCGTCAAGACCTCGGAAAGTTCTTTCCAAAGACTTTTTTTTCTTCGTTCTGAAAGACATCGTTGGCTCTCGGGAAGGTTATTCTTGGAGTTCATCTTGAACAGTCACTCCTACTTTGTCAATTACATTGATTACACCGTTGACGACTGGCTTGTTACGATAACGAACTGGAGCCCCCGTCAACCAACGACCAATGGTCATGACGATCTCGATAGTATGTCGTCCAATGTCGACTAGAAATATCTGGTCCAATAATGCCTTCCAGGGAGCGAACGGGGCCATTGAAGAATTATGGGAACAGATTTTTGGAACAGACCTGAAGCTAGACCTTCCAATCTTACTGTCGAAGGGAAAAAGGGGAATTTTGTAGCAACAAGACTTTTGAGGTGTGTTCATGGCAGGCGAGAAGGTTTTTGAAATTAGCTCAGGAACGTTCCAAGTTTAGTCGCATCCACTGCATGAGATACCAAGGGTTCCATTGCCCTCCAGGTGTGTCCCTAATGCACCATGTTATGTGGAGAATCTCATGTTTCGAATTGATGCAAAGCCAAAGGGGAAATTAAGAGTTGGACCAAAACCCGCTACGCATACATGTATTTCTTCTGGAGGTTGATTTTGCACCATTTTTTCTAGCACAAAGTCCTCCAGGGTAGTGTACCAATCGCTTGTTCCACTTGCTTTTCTTGAAGATTAGTCAGCAAAGGGAAAATCCAGATTTGAAACTCTGTCCATAATTAGAGTGAAATTGAATTTTGCACACAATGCCGACCAATGGTTGTTGGTGCATTGCAGATGTTACTCTTTCTCCAACTCACTCGAGGCTTTTGGTTTCTCCGTCTCTCAAAAAGTTGATGGTAACGGCTTGCTCAGAACGACGAAGTCGACCTTATGACGGAATTTGTTCCATTTATCCAGTCGAACTAACAAATGGATTTTAAAAAATGAGCAACCATTTTGCAACGACACTTCGTAGTATTAATGCTTATGGTCACAAAATTTCAGGAAATTTATGGTTGATCCTTGCTTTACCGTCTCTCTCTCTCTGGCATCATTTTGTCAAGATGAAATAGGGCATGGAGCTGGGATTTGATACATGGTTGGAAGTTTATGGACAGCAATTAAGAATAAACGAAATGAAAATTAATGGAGCAGAATACTCGATTTCAACCCACGAATTGGAACATGCATCCCAACTTGCCTCCCTCCCTTCATCATCATCCTCATCAGATTCGATGTTACAGTCATCAGCGGCCATCTTTGGCGCACAAGACCATTTCTACGCTTAAGGGACCACCATTCCCAACCAGAAGATCACGTGTATCTTTTTATAGCCTAAATTGTTAGTTGATAGTCTGTTTTATTATAGAGGGAGGACGAAACAGAAGCCTCTCGCATTCGATGACACTGCACACCACTCACCTATGGACAATGTTGGCGAGGAGATCATTGTGGCGTAATCGATACTCGACATCCACTTGGTCGTAATTGACGGTAAGGGTACCATCCAGAATGCATCGCTCCTGTCGAGTAATAATGAGCAAAGTTACATTCCTCATCCGTCATTCCGAGTGACAACTTTTACACATTCGTCCAAGGTGCCAATAGAGAAAGTACATGTGCACGTTCCAGTCAAAAATTGCCGTACAACAGATGACTCGACTTCAAAGTTTGAACAACCTTGAAAGTAGAATTACGTGGACATTTTAGGTAGAAAAAGTAACTCACGTATTCCTCAACAGGATGGGCTCTAAATTCTCTGCCAAACACTTCCAGTATCTTCTCACCCACCCATCGGCCTTTGGTGAAGGTGGTGAAGGTGAAGTAGTAAGGATAGACCTTACGTAGACCTGAAATGAAGGCCAAAGAAATACTTTGAAAGGTTGCAATCCTCGCCTGCTGACCTTCATAGAACAGGACAATTATAGCTCTAGTATACCATCAATTTCATAACCGAAATGGTTACTCGGTCTTTCCACTTGAGTAATTTTGAGCTCGCACGAAATTAGTTCGCCTCGTTTATGAGACGTTAACTTGGAAAATTGTTTCGCCCAAGGTTATTAATCGGCATATATTCTTTTAAGGGGACCCCATAAAATTGTTAACCAGCTAAATCTGGACTAGGTTATATCACTTTATCCGAAAGAGGTCCGAGAAAGTCAGAAAAAGGCGTCGGGAAGAATGTCTCATAGGGCAGCCTTTGTATCAATTGTATCCAGCTCATTACTCTAGAAAGGCTTTGCCAAAAGCCATTTCTGTCATGTCAGAAATGAGTTGGAAACAGAGTAGCAGGGTTTAATCAAATATTCATAGATCTCTTTCCAACAAATATCGTATTCGAGGATAGGAAGAGAGAATACACAACATTCATGTGCAAACACCCTCGTTTATTTGGTTAAGCTTTGAAAGTATTTAAAGCCTCCTTGGGACTTCAAAGGCATTCTTTTGGCATGCTCTATGTTTAAGAGTACTTAGAACAATGGACTCAAGAAGACCATCAGAGCCCATGAGCTTCCAAAATATCCCTGGGAAAATTGGGACAAACACATTTGGGCTTTTAAGCGTAAACTCGAGACCAAGGTGAAAGAAATACAAAATTCGAGCGTGCATTTCTCGTGAGAAGGGAAAGGTTTCAATTTCCCCGGGAAAATGCAATCACGAGAAGCTCTGTGTGGGTTTGTTTTCACGGAATTGATAGTATGTACTGTATCTTCTTGGGACAACGGGGTTTGATTTATAGTGCTCACCATTCTCCACGAAATAAGCAGTCTCATTGTATCTGTCGTCGGTGAAGCCTGGCCGTTTGGCTTTGAGGGCCTTTGTCTCAAGCTTTGCCTGCAAAATGGAAGAAGAAAGAAATATTGACTTTCTATCTGAACGTTTACATGAACATTTGACCTTGGCTCATGTGTGTTTGTCTATGTAGTACATCTACAAATATATTCTTTGCCACCAGAAGTGGAAGTCATTGTGGAGGCTGGTCTTGTTAATGGGACAAAGAAGAGTGAACGTTCCATTCCCGTGGTTTTTTTCCTTCTCTCCCAGATTACGCCGCTCTTTTGCTTCTGTGCGCAAACTAGAAGGAATTAGAGTCCCTTTTTTGTCCTCCAGATGATCCAACATTTACAGGGATTAGTGTGGACACAGAAACTCCATGTTGATCAAATTTAGAATTCCTTGCTAGATGACGACGACCTTATTTCAAAGTTGGAACAAAAGAATGTGGGCACTCATGTTTCGCAGTACAAAACTCGGACTTCAGTCGAGTGCACTTTGCGCCAGAATATGTGTATGTGCGAGAGGGTTTCTTTTTGCGATTATTTTATTTTTCAAATGGAATCCTAGACTGCGATGCCACTTGTAAGTCAAGATTCCCCTCGCTTTTTTGTTGAGCGTAGTATGTCAGTGGCAGACTTGGCTTCCCTCTCCGCTGACTGACTATTAAGAGCTATATAAAGTTTATTGTGCCGTTGGTCCATATCTCCAGAATCTCAATAAAAGTCCGTGACAGGCCCAGAGATTCCATTCTGCTTCCTCACGAGGAGGGATCTTGGTTGCGGGCTCCAGATGAAACAAGCCAGATTGATCCTGCTCCACTTGAAATGAGACACTTAATTTTACAAGAATTGTGGATAGCGACAAAGTATCCAGACGAACAACGGGAGAACAAGGGCGAATTGACGAACCATGTTGAAACGAGATTCCAGACAAACAGCACTGAAAATTATCTTCCCGTCCCTCCAAAGGCCCGACAAAGCCCAAACAGAGAACTTCGTGTAGAAACAAGTTTCATTTCAAGTTATGATAAAGTGAGCCCCAAATGGCTTGGTATAGAATTGGACCAGACAATGGTGGTCCATGAGCCTTACGGGTCCTTCAATTTAAGTACAGATCAATCTATTTGGGATTACTCTCGTCTTCACGTTTGCACCTCAAACTCGCTCGACGAGTGAACACAACTGAGTGGCAGTGTTATGGTCTTGATTCGTTGAGTGCCAAACGTGCCAATGCCAAGGGAGGAACTGGAAAACTGGTCAAGTTTGAACAATTGCAGCGCTGAGCAGTGTGACCAGATTTCGAATGGATGAAAAGAATGTGATTGATGATGACGTGTGAATTGAGCGTCGGGTCAGTTTTGGTTGAAGTTGGAGAGTGGATTTTGATGATGGGTTTGCTTTGAAGCAAGAATTTGAAACACGATCCCAACAACTCCTTCTCAAAAACAAGTGCCGAGTTGCAAAATTGATTGTGAAACAGTTCATCCTCCTTTAACCGAGCTCTCATTTCATCGCTCGAGTTCCACATCCGCTTTTGAAGGGACCCAAGAAGAGCACGAGGACGACAACGAGACCCTTTCTTTGGGTAATCTATCAATGATGGATGGGTTTTAGAGCAAAGCCCGGCAAAAACCCTTTGGAACTGGAATTTTTGTCACACATCCCAAGATTCAGCACATCGACTGAAGGACCATACTTATCTCGGAGCCTCGTCTGAAGTTGTCCTAATATGAGCAAGTCTGTCCAAAACAGCCCGTTGTTATATGGTCCATTGGAAACAAAGTTGGTTCCAAAGCACTTCGGATCCACGGGAATTTAGGCTATCAAGGCACCATTTCCCCTCATTCTGTGCCTTCAGTACCTCTCACCCACACTTCCCTTTTTGCTTCCAGTGTGTTCCGTTCAGAGCTTCAATGTAACCATTTAGGCCTCACCGGAACATTCAGTGTCATCCTTCACTTGGAAAACCTTACGATAACCCGATCTAATCCCGTCCAATAATCAAAATATTGGATTTCATGCTCGGTCAATAGATTATGGACCAATGAGCCCGCACAGAAGAAGCAAGACAGAAGGTTAGTCTGATTTATGGGTCAGTCAACTCGTTTTGCACTTCCAAGATCTAGCTAAAGCCTCTTGTGTCCGATACCACCCCGTCCTTGCTCTTATCACGCTTCAAGCAGACGAAACTTTTTAAACATGTCTGTCTTGTCGGTATCTCTGGGTCCAGAGACAAAGGAGAGCTTCACTTTTTACAAATATCGCAAACGAGTAAACGTGATGTTGGATTTCTAAGGTTCTAGAATTCATGAAAATGTTTGGGTGGGTCCAACGATCTGGAACGGTTTCTTGGCTTCCTATCTGGAATCGTTGTCTTTAGAGCCCCCAAAGTTTTACGGTGTCAAGTGCAACATGAAAGCAATGTTCATGAACTTTTCGGTCCAAATTAGGTTCGAGGTCACGAGGTTTGGTCCAGCTTGTTGCAACACGAACCATCCCAACTCTACTCACACTATGGTACACAACTAACTAAAAACCCGAGTAAGTAAGGAAGTAAGCAAATAAGTTAACAAGGAAAGAGCAGTAAAACTCACCTTTTTGACATCGGCTAAGGCAATTTCCTCAATGAATTTTCTCTTCTCGGAGAATTTGGCGGCAGCAGCCGCAGTCGTCAGAGAGTTTGCGGCTGCTACCACAGCGGGTGAGGGAGAGGAAGGTGAAGGAAAGCCATTTAAGCCGGCCGCCGCTGCTGCAGCGGCCGCATGAGGATTTTGGTGCGGGTGATGTTGGTGGTGATGTTGGTGGTTGTGGTGGTGAGCAGCAGCTTGAGCAGCTTGTTGTGCTGCGGCTGCTGCTGCTACGCAGGCAGCCAAGATCGATCCGTCCTGTAACAAAAGACGAGATCGACTTTAGATTCAGAAAAGAGAGATCAAAGTTTAACTACGAACGGAATCAGGAATACCAAAGCGGGGAGGAATAAGTACGTAATACTACTAGCACGATTGGAAAACTGGACTAGGAGGCACTGGGCGTCTCAGCTGTCTCGTCAGCAGATGCTCGTGTCTCTTAAGAAGTGAGAAGCTGTCCCATTTCATTTCTCATGTCTAAGGCATCGCCTTTCGTGTCCCATTAACCTTGTAATGAACCTTGCAACTTTGGGCGGGGAGGAAATTTCTATTTCTTAGCCGTATCTCATAGGTCCTTGGGGGTCGGTCTACTGTATGCAAGGAGGTACAGTATAACACTAGGGAAGGGCAGGTTTGCTTACTTTTTGCCTTACAGTACTATGGCCGTCTGCGTTGTCAAATCTCGTAGTTCGTAACTTATAAAGTGGACGGAAAAAAGGAAGAGAACCCGAGATGCTCCAGATGTTGTTGCTTGGCTAGCAAACTTATCCACCTCGTATGTCTTCCGCTGAATCTCGTGATATCTCTCTGGAAGCACCTCTCAAATCATGCAGCCCAAGATCCCATTTTGGAGGGGCAAAAGCTCGGTCTAAATACAAATACAGCATGTGACGGGAGCGGAAATTCCCCTTTGATTCGACTGCAGGAGCAAAAAAGTCCTGGGACTAGCGAAAAGTTTCGTTCCAAAGTCTTTGATTGGACGATAGAGGAAAAGAAGAAGAGTAGGAAGAAAATGATGATAAAGATGAAGATGATTGAGCGGATTGAAAGAGGTCACCACCACCCATTTCTAGATCAGAGGAATTCTCAATTTCCTGTGGGGGGTTTGTGCTTAACTTGGCAGAACCTCACAAAAGGGTCAGGTCAGCCACACTTGGTTCCAGTACATGTATTCACACCTATTCTCTGATCTTACACGAATCGTTCCCAAGTCATTGTTTACAATACATGTGGCTCCATGAATAAGTGAATGAATGTGTGCATTCAGTTCCAACTTTACAAAAAGCCCAAGGATAATTAAGTAAACATATCCGAGAAATGGAAGCAATGATCTTGCCAAGGGCTTTGTGGCCGCAAAGAAACCATGTCCTTGAGGGAGAAGGTGGGTGGATGCTCTGTTTTTTAAGTTGGCTCAGATGCATTTGGAACAATGCGGATGAGTGGTCCATTACTCTTTGTGGCCAGTGTGTAGCTCAGAAATTGGGACACAAGACGAATTCCATCCAAGTTTGTCAGGTTCTCTTGAGATTGGCCGAGCATACTACTTTTGGAACCACCTCGAAGGCCCACTTGGGTTGTTGTCGTGGTCGAGGTTCCTCCTTCGTTCGAAAGTATTGCAGCTCCGTACAAGGTGGGTGGGTCAGTTGTGTCGAATGTACTGAAGAAGATTGTCTCAACTGTAGTGCTGTACGAGCAACCTTTTTGGTCCACTAGGGTGCTCCTTGCTCAGGGATTAGGACAATGCTCGGATTTTCCATTCAACTCGCCTAGGTTCAAGATAATTTATGGCCAGTTTTTGCCTCTTGGTCAGGCCATAAATAAGTTAGTCCATTGAGGTTCATCCTACTGCAAGACTGCTTTTTAATGATGTTTATTCATCGTTCACCTCTTTTTATTCGCCAGTTACGACAACGACGAAGGCCAAACCCACAAAGTTGCCAAGTTACAAGTCATTGGTTGAGATGATGTAGGGCAGCTCATTCTAAACACAAAATTACTCCCTTTTGCCGAACTCATTCATCTTTTTAATCGCTGTCAAGTCTCCTGAAAGCTCGCTTTTATATCGTTACGAAATGATAAATGAAGTTCGAAAAGCTCAGTTGCCGTAACATGAATGTCAAAATTCCTCTCCATCAGCCGCAGGTTTTTTCCCCACAGGGGAGAAAACTTCGAATGGCAGAAAGCCAAGCCAATACAAATCGGTGGGTATTTTGATAATCATCTTTTACAAATGCTTACAGACGGTAGGCAAATGACCCAAGTTGCTCCCAATGACTTTGGCCATGTGACGAAATGGTATTTTGAGCGAGAACTTTCTTCGAAACGAGAGATTTCGTAGGCGTACTCATATTGGCAAAGTAGCATTTTAACCACCCTCTGTACTAGGAAAATTGGCTTGAGGTCAATTTTCCACGAGAAAAACGTGAATGAACTTTTTTTGTCACTCAGTTGAAATCCGTGAGTATTGAAAGTGGCCTTGCCAAAGAAGCAATCTTTCCTCAACCAATCCATTTTCCCATGAAACCACAACAACCAGACGTTCAATATATACACACGACGTTTGTTTTTGCTCCGTTTCCAGGTCCTTGAAACATTACGAGGACACAAAAAAGACCGTCTTGGAACAAGGTTGGCCAGGGTGTAGAGGGCTTATTTATACTTTATTGGAACGAAAACAATCAAACCGTGCGACTTTTTTCTCAAATACCAGGTGTATCACTCAGCAAAAAGGAACCCTACTCAATCAGCTGACGGATTGGGGTTTATCTTCCATGGAGGATTTTCAAAGTTATCATTGCACAAGAGCATAGGGACAAAGCAAAGGAATGTGAAGAGGCCATCTCGGCCGAAAACTTTTCCCTCTAGCCAAATGCTTGGCACGTTTTATTGGAAAAGTCTAACTGTTATCTGCGCATTCCCCGCTCTTCACTGCGACTTACTCCCCATGTCTTACTGTACGTACATCGAGCATTAGATCTATTCGTCGCTGAACATTGAGCTCGAATCCAAATGAACCAGATCGTTCCATTCCACTTTCTAAGCTTGCTCTCTGTCTTAGTTCCATCCAAGGATTGGTTGATATTCAAAAATCTCCCCCCTCTCATTCAAGAGCGTAGTAAATATTCAAAATTCTGGAGATTCTTCCGAGACAATGAGACTCGAGATTGGCAGCTCATCACCCTTGGTTTGAGATCAGATCCGCTCCAAGTTTTTTTCTCGCAGACGTTATATTTCTTCGCTTTTGGCTCCTCGAATGATGACGTTTGGGGACTCTACATTTGAGATTTGAAACGAACGAGTCAACGAACAAACGAAAGAAAGGAGCGAAAGGCGATGAAAGTCTCCACTGATTTTGACATTGAAATATTCCTGTCATCAACGAGAGTGGGATGAAGTTCAGCCACCCTGTCGCCCAAATGGGTACTTCCATTCAATGCATAACTGATCCGTGATCGGGTTATTGTCGAGAGTACATTTCCCACTTCTTGCGGTGTGCATTCAGTTGAGAGGTCGTTGGAAAGTTGAGGCTTTGCCATTTTGAGGCTACATGGATCTACCTTTTAGGGGTGAAGTTGGACGAGGTCATGTCGCAGGAAACGACAAGGCAGCAGGGCTGCAGGCGTCCAATCTTCTATGCCCAGTGCTCATTTCGCGAGGGGGATTGTTGGAAATCATCCAGACTTTAAATTGTTTCCTTTGTAACGCTACAATGACGTCTCTCCTAAGATACATGGCAAGACATTCTCCGTATTGCAAAGACACCCAGCTCATTGTGCGCCTCTCTTGGTTCATGTGTCAAGCACAGATGTGCTTCGGACCCTAGATACAGTAGATGCCCGAGTTGTGAGATGATTGCTGGAGGGGGATGTGGGCAACGAGATATCGACAAATTTGCCCCCAAATCCCTCATTGGTATGTTTCCTAGTGTGTTCATATATTTACCTTCAAGAGGGAAAGGCAACTTTATCTTGGCCAGCAATGCAAAAAAAACAATGCAAATATACTGCCCTGACCATTTTAGTCTTTGATCTTGCACTTCAGCATCTCGCTTTATTTTCTCCCTGGTCCATTTTTTGTTCTTGTTCAAGTTTAGCAACCAAGGACCGATGAAGGTGCTTTCTAGTTGAAACAAACGGGGCATTTTCGTGTCGTGATAGCTGATCTGTCATACGGAGTAGTTGTTCCAATCTAGTTGCAAAAGTTTCTGTGAACACAAGATGTCACTCAGAAACGCGTGGTGAGTGAGGAAGAGCAAAGAAGAGAACTACCGAACGCGAACGACAAGTTTTGAAAGGCGCATTTTTCCAGTTTCATTGAGTTTTCCTTTGAAATCTTCCTGTCCGGAAAGACGGATTAATCTTGACGAAGATGAACAAAGGCCTCAATCCAAGCTGGCTTTGCCGCATTTCCACTTGGGAAACAACCCTATTAAAATGAACGACCTGTTCTGGCAACTGATATCTCCGTTGAGCAACGTCTTTCTCACAGAGAAAAGACCGAACCTCAATATATATTCCTTCCGTAATCTCTTTGGGCAATTAATTCTTGCCGATTATCTTCTTTATCATTTAACTTCATTCTAGTTTCGTCTCCACCTCAGTTTGTGCTAATGATAAAATACTGTTCCGCACCTCCGTGACCTCAATTTCCATAAGTTAAACTCGAGTGGCCTTATTCTCATGTGAAGCGGCATTCGTCCCCTTCATTGCACCAAAATTCAACCTTTGTCCATAAATGAGCACATCCAAGTATTGGGTATGCTTCGTTCAGTTGACAGATGGCCTTGGACAGGCCCAGATTCACGTCCAATCATTATTCTATTCAACAACGAGCCTTTTACGATAACCTATGTCATTTTTTGTCAATCTTAGTCGGCGTTTGCTCTTCTTCTTCTTTGGAAGCAGTCTTCTTCCAAGTTTCTCCTGATCTTTGGTTGGAAGATAGTAGGTCGAACGTTGCTCGCTGATGGTGAAAGTGAGATCAAGGCGAAGGGACAGCGGATAAAGTTCGAGATATGTCACCTCCAGAGATTCAGAAGACATTGCCAGCCTTTGGCGCAGAAAGGCTCTCACCATCTCGTTCTCTACTTCTACACAGACTACAGTACGTAACATGGATATACGGTGTACTGCTATGTACCACGTATCCTCTCCATCCATGTATGAACGAACGAACGAACGAACGAACGAACGGTTCAAGTCACGACAAGGTTCCTCTTGGTTTGTGGTGTTCCGCCCACTAGTTCGGGTTGGAACAAAGGCTTTTCCAGATTTTATGGCTCTGTTGGACTGATATAAATCTTGGCTTTGGTTAAATCTCGCCATCCTTAACAATTTCGAGGAATTACAATGATGCGACAAAATTTCCTCAACCTCAACTCTTCGACTTTTCTCTCGAACGAAAACTCACCTAAAACATGAGAAAGGAAAGCCGGCCTTTAGATGCAATAAAGTCATTTGTGACAAAGCTTTGAACAATCGATTGGCCAAACATAGTCATAAGCAATGAAATGAAATAAGGAAAACTATCAATCATATTCCATTGATCTCGTTCAAGCAGGTGGAATAGAAACTGATCAATATCCCTGACTGAATAGCAATCTTGCCGATACTCATCAGTGTCAACAAATCCCTCTCCAAGTGTCTTTTCCCTCCGAATTGTCGGTAACAATGTCAAAGGAATTGTTTTTCCATGGCCCACAACGTCAAGACCTATATTTTGCGGTCCTCTGGGGCCAAAGTTTACATAAACATGCACTATGCAAAGTTGCAAGTGGCTTTGGCATGACCTGTCAAAAATCCTTCGTCCCTCGATGCTGAGTCTGTTTTCTCACGTGCCAAGCGAATAGCACTTTCTTTACGCTTCACGAGCTTTGATTGTGCATTTCTTTCTTCAAGCTAAATTTCTACCCAGATTCCAAATCTGTGGGTCTTCTTGATTTGTCCTTTCTCGTTTGGTTGGTATTTGAGGGAACGAGGAGTGAAGACGGAAGGCCCCAAAGAGAAGTAGTAAAGAATGATGGGAAATATAGACAATCAGAAGGAAGAAAGAGACTGAAAAGTCAGCAAGAAGCAATCAATGGCACCAAAAAGACCGGGGCCATTATAGGGCTATTCGCAAGCAAAGAGGACTGCTTTTTTATATCCACCAATCCGTCCGCTTGTCGCTCTCTTTACTCTTGGACAACTTAGCTGAGGGTGCGTCTTGCTTGGTCCAGAGAAGGAGAGAGTGGACCAAAAGCCACTTCTAAGGGTCTACAGGGATTACCTTCTCCTTCTTCTTTCTCTCTCTCTCTTCTTCTTCGACAACTGTTCTGTTCCGTGGCACTAGATTGTCTTGGTTTGTGTTTCTCCTCGACTTCTTGGGATCCTTTCAGGCAAAACAACGGACAACATCGTTGGATTATGACCCAGAAGTTCCACTTCTTTATGATGACGATTGTTTATCGCTCACAATCCCTTTTCCAAACTGAAGAGAGGAACCGATGGTCAAAATCAACGACCAAGACCAATATGTTGAATGGACGAGAGGGCTGGTTTTGATTACAAAAAGTGACACTTGAAGTTTGTCCTTGATAATATCCATTTGGGACTATAGTTTCAGTCCAGTCCCTTTCAAGATGTCATTGAACGACCAATTTGTTGTTGTTTTTGTTGCACGCAAGTCTCGAAAAACTCTGGAAAAGGTTGTTGTTCAAACCCCGTTGAAGGCCGTGAGATCATCCTGGCCAACCTTCTGTAGGAAAAAAACTTATTTTGAGATCCCCTCAGCAAAGTTTGACAAGAAATTTTCGCTCCAAGCCCTCTTTTCACGGCTCTCTGGAAGCACCAAATTAAGTTGTTCCATGTCTCCAGAAACGCTACCAATGGCCAAGTTGAAATCAGATTTGCGCGAAGCACCTTCCACCCAAGACAGACTGACAATGAGACACCCTTGATCCATTGAATGTGGAGGAGTATCAGCATTTGGCACCACCTCAAACGTGGGGAAGCGTCAATGGAGCCATAAATGATCCAAAGGACCACTTGAACGGATCTCTCTGTCCCATTATTCGGTCATTTCCCGAGGAGATCCAAAGTGTGCTCATGTCTGTGTGAGAGTGCGTCCACTTTCCGTGCTGACGAAACGGCCTTTTTCATGCTTGGAGTTTGGTAGTGATGATGATGGCGGGCTCATAGATAACATTGTTTAGTTGGTTGGTGTTGAAAAGAAAAGTGGAGGTTCGTTCCAGATTTGGTTCTCCTTCGGGACGGAATGAGCTTCTGAGATTATGATTTTAAGGCTCTTTCCGCCATGGCCTCCAAAGCCAGAAGGAATGGGACACATCCCTCCATTTTTCCCAGAGAACCAGAAAACACAGAAGACTAGTCCCTCTTCTCCTCCTCAACCCCAGAAGGTTTCCATTCAGCCTGGGGAAAATGCTTGACTACCCCTCAAGATTCGCCAAAGACAGGTTATTGAAAGAACGAAAAAGCCCCTCCGAGTGTTTGTTATCTATCGGACCAGAGTACACGGGTTCTACGTAGATCAGCCCACTTCACTCTTCGCATTTTTCTATAAGTAAGAACATTCAAAGAAAGGCAAAGTTTGAACTGGAATTGAGCCATAAAAAGGCACGTATTCCTCTGTGATACAAATATATCCATTGCGAGTCTATGCTCTTAATTGAGGGGCTTTGACTCGCAATCAACCAAAGGCACATGTCTTGTGTACATCAACGGGTGTAGGTTGTTAATCAATTGGGTGATTTACAGTTGCTCTGTAAACAAGACCAGGTGTTTCGTTCCCTCCCAGTTCAAGTTGGCTCAAGCTCGATGATCCATTGCAGGAACACCCCATGGGACTCCTATGTATGTCGGATGCATATGTTTATATGGACATACCATAACCAACGTCGAGCATTGCCATCCGAAACCAGTGGCGTGTTTACTTGCTTGGCTCCAACGTCCAACGTTCCAACCAACGAATGGTGTGAATGCTCGTTCAGAGAGAATCCATCAGATTGGAAGTGAAGGTGCCATAAATCGGGCTCTATTCCTCGGGAATGTATCACGTATGTTTCTCACTGTTAATCAACCCACTCTAGAATATTGCATGTGTGAGTCTACGGAGAGTAGATGTAGTTAGTAGGACTCGATTCGAGGCCAAACACGAAAAACATGCATTTGGTCCGCATTCCACTGAAGGTTAGTGATTGTCGTGATTGACCCTTAAGAGAAAGACAATTGCTTCCAATGGAATGCTCTTTCAAAAGAAAAAAAGGAGGGAGACATAGAAGAGGAAAAGGGAATGGAATTTTGATGAGACCATTCAAGCGAAAATCACTTTCTCAAATCCCCCCAATCAAGCAAGACCTTGGAACGAAGACATACCAGCAGCATAAGAGAGCTTCTTAATCAGGAAGAGCAGAGATTTGATTGTTCCTTTATTTCGAAAATACCAACGTCGATCAATTTTGGAAGAAGCCTTGCTCAGGGAGCTCAGAAACAACGTTCTGGAGGCGAAGGCATTGTTTACTCACAACGATTTCGCATTAAATATAAATTGTCAAGTCACCCTCACTCCATTCCCCTTCTTCTTGTTCCAATTTCTGGGGATTAAAGGTGATCGTGCCTTTCTTTGATGTTCCTGGTGTTTGAGCTGTAGTGCGTTCCTACCCATTTCTCAAAGGCAAGTCGAAAGTGGTTGGTTGGTTAGTGAGAGAGTTGGTTGGTGGTTTCTTTCCCTCCCCAAGCTATTACGTAGATTTATTCATACATCATAGCCAGGCACACATGAGCAATCTTCGATTCCATAGCATCTTTCCACTCGCTCGCTCTCTTTTTAGCAGCTTTTGGTCTTTCTTGGCTCGTGCTCAAGTACGAGTAGTAGAACCAAAGATAGATATGATGCTTGTTATATGGTGAGAATATTGTGCTTCTCATTAGCATGACTATGAATCATCGCCACATGGCACCCAGACTTAGCTGAGATGAGAATGCCAACGAGCGCTTGTTCCCAAAAGATGGGAACATTGGCAAAAACTCCTCTTGCAATTGGAAACACCATGACTTTCCCCAACGTCCATCCATGATCTGCTATCCCATACACAAAAGGATCTATGAGTGATCAAAATGTATTCTCTCAGATGTGTCTTGACAGGGGTGCATCACGAATTGGGGCCAAACCATGAAGCTAAGAAGTCTAAGGAGAGATAAAAACGGCAAAATCCATTGGCTTTCGAAATGCAGCCCAACCTCCAAGATGCTCAAACAGACATTGGATCACAAAAACTTTGCTCTGAAGAGGAGGACCAAGAAAGAAATCGGATTGGAGGTGATGGGTATTGCGTGAAAAGTATGGGAAACCCTGGCATTTAGAGATTGGATATCCCAGTCGGGCTTTTAGCTTGGAGAAGTTTTTCAATATTGCTTTGCCTACATTTGCCAGCTTGGACCTTATGGAAGCTAGTAATAGCTCTTGGTTTCCCTCTCCTTCCAGGACGACCATTTCCGGTTGACTTCCAAATGATCTTCAAGTACCTCGTTACAAACATAGTCAATTTCATACTTTCCTGTCCATACATATGTAGGAAACCAATAACCTTCCCATAATGTAGTAGCCATTGGTAGAAAGAAAATCGAAATAGTATGGTAACTTGGTGGAGACGCTACAAAATACTAGTGTCATAGTGCGTCTATAGACGGAACTCCCAAATGAATTCAAAGGAGCAATGGATACAAGATTGGACTGGCACCCGAAGAAAGAAGTGGAAACGAAGACGTCGGTATTCCAGCCAAGGACATTATGCGAAGTCTCTTGAGATAGTGGACGTCTCCTTGGAGGCCCCTTTCTTCCCTCTCTGTCGTTCTTAGCGTGGCGGGCTCCAAATCTCTCAGAAAATTATCTCGACTTTCGAAAGTAAATCGCATTCATTATGAGGTCTGAGCTAGTGAGTGATCAGGCTTAATCAGATCCAAGGCTCCAGGGAGTGGCTCTGTCAGGATTTCCCGATTCATTATGCCCAAGGACAATTTTGGATACATACATTAGTAACTCGATCTGATTGATGATTGGCAGTCCCCTAGACTGGATCAGGAGCCTCGAAAAAAAGCATATCTCGCTCTGGCAACGTAGTATCCAACCAACGTGGAACCATTTCCAAACATGTTCCAGATTCCAATTCACGACGACCGGCTGTATTATTATGAAGGTCCTGAGAGGTTGAGCCAAAACCAACGAACCGGTTTAGACGAGCTACGCGCGCAAAAATGAGAATCATGGAAAGTTTGGTCAATCCTGAATAATTCAAGAAGCTCAAGGGACTGGCCGGAAAAAAAGTTATTGCAAACTCCCTCTCATTTGAAGTGTAAACTTTTGGCTGGACTCGAAAACTGCCTTTGCACGCGATTGTCGATCGGGACTCTCTTCTACAGGAGGCAATTTGGAATCCGTGGTTCCGCTTGAGAAAATAACAATTTCAAAAACTGCCGAGGTCAGCTGTATTTGGCCAATGCTCGCCCAAGGGAGGGGGGGGGGCCGAAATTCTAAATTATACTCAATTGTCGAACATGAAACTTCATTTCTTGAGGGTGCAACATCACTCTTGAGAATCTGAGATTTGCTTTCCATCTTGCTCTTCATCAGAGGTTGTGGTCACTCAAGGAGAGAGAAACGGAGCAAGATCGTCATCATTCATGTTCCGAAAAGCTCTCTCGGCATCGACATTCCCGTCCCAAGTTGCTAGGATCGCATTCTGTTCAAGCTCACATGAGCACTTCACCTACGAAATCGAAGCCGACGGCCAGAGTGAAGGTGTAGTCAGTTTAAATTTAATTCAGGAGCCGACGAGGGTTTAGAGACGTGGGAGCCAAGTTGACCTGACTTCCTTCTCTCTTTCTTTCATTCTCCCGTTCGTTCTCCCTTTTTTTTTGTTACACATCTGAAATGGTGAACGCCACTCAGGAATGCTGAACGAACAGGGGGGAAAATCGCATTCGAGACAGGAAACCTGGCCACTCACTCTTCTTGCGTTCCCAATTCAATTGTGCTCCGCCTAGCTCGATGATTATGTTTCATCAACGTAATGTACTTTCTGCGAATTATGTTCACAGAAGGCAATCACTTTCTATCGACGCCAGAGATTCGCCACGCTGACCGATTTGAGTGGCTTTCATTAACAGATTTGCCCATCACTTGCTCGGGAAAGAACGCATTCAAAGCCACGTGTTTTCGAAGCAGCTCAACTGACTCTTGACAAATTAAGCCTGGCTTCTTCAGGTCATTTTTTCTATGCTTCAATGTTTTGGGGAGTATCTTGTAACAGGATAAGGTCGAGTTCTTGAACTTGGGTCATGTCAATAACACAAGTATTGGTCCAAAAAGAGCAAAGTCTGCTTTGCCAGGGTGCCAAGGGGTGATGAGGAAGTAAGCAGGAAAGTGGGAAAAAACGACGAAAGCAAGATACGAGTCGACCTGTACCTAGTTTCCGTGTAAGAATGGAAATTTGACACGCTGTGAGCGAGTTTCCGAGTTATCTGCTCCTCTAAACTGGCTGGAGAGCTCACTCGGTCGGTTTGGTCTAAGAGGGAAACTTTTGGTGTTGTTTTTCGTAGTCGTTGTAATAATGCTAGGAAAACTTTTCCCGCTGTTGTCTCAAGGGGGCTAGAAAATTGATGCCTGAAGACACAAGGAGATACTACTGGCACCTCTCTCGGTTTCTCTGCTAATGCTTCTACTTCTAGTACTACTTTTGCTTCATTGGCGAGCTCAACTCGCTCTATTGGTCTCGAACATGGACAACACGTGATCGGCTCTGAACTAATGATAATGCTTTTCTAACGACCAAGTTCGTTCGTTCATTCACTCATCATCGTGGGATTTGTTAGTCCGATCTAAAAAGGTAGCTAGGGACAGCTAAGTATGTGCATTTCGCTAGGGAAATGGAATGAAACGACGCGATCTAATTAACTAGGGATTTCCTTGCTTGGCTGCTGAATTTGGTCCATGGTACGCGTACCTTATGAGGACATTTTGAAAAATGTTGAGGTTTCTACGGGTACCCCCACAAAGAAATACACCGTCATTGAATAGGCAAGGTTTTACTCTCATAGCCCTTTCTTTAAGGACCCCTTTTCGGTCTATCGACCTTCTGAGGCCCTTGCACGTCTTAACCCTGACTTATCGCGGCATATCGTTGAGGAAATTAATATTATCTCGCCAGAAGGATCTAGACTGGAATTCTAAGAACTCTGGCCAATCCGTCCCATACTTTATTTGAAACCAACTCCAAAAATAACAGTCAAAACTTCAGAGTCTACCCTTTTAGTACATCCAAACTGCATCCGAGTTTCAATCTCGAGGGGATAGCTTCAAAACTTTGAGATCGCAGACAAAACTTCACTTCGAGGTTGGTCCACTTTGAAACGAAGTGGGAATAAAAAAAGTGGACCATGCTGGTTAGGGAATTGACTGAGTTGTGTTGATTCAATTTTGCCACTACGCCTCCAGTGTGTCAATGGTACTATTGGTCAAGAACAACAAATTGCACTACTTGGCACCTTGAACACGACTAAGTCTTTTGAATTTAAAAGCTTGCTCACAACGACCAATAAGGGGTTCAGTAGTTCGACCACGGTGACGTGAACAGCTCTCGGGTTACAGTCCTTTGGATTTCATGAGATTGAGAGCCCTCCCAATTGTTCACGTCGAGTCCGATAAACCCTAGTCTTTTTCAAATCTCTTTTCTCTTGCCATTAAAGGCTCGAGTCCACGTGTGATGAGGACATCGGTTCTACCTATCGGTAGCCTGGAACCTCCTCCCACTACAATCTTATCTAATGCGTATATCTCTGCTCTGCTTACTCTAAAGAATCAAAGTCGACCACATACGTACAATGCTAATGAGATCGAGAAACCAAAAATCAGCTGCGGCTTCATGAAGGGACAGAAAGCTCGCAAGTGGACCTTTGGCGCTTTGAGGAGGGTTAGATATTTTTACCGATAACGGTAGGTAGTAAGCCCGTTGAGCTTGACGAGAAAGAACCTCCTGGTAGCAATATTGGTTTGGTTTGCTCGGTGGAGATCCCATGCTTCTCTGCTCGTCATGCTAGGCAATCTTTCATAAAATGTGGTCCTAAGTTCGAGTTCGAGTGCGGTTTGGCGAGTGTTCCTTGTTTAGCTTTTTTGCCTTCGCTCTTTCTTTCTAGTCCGACCAATGAAGAAAGTGAGAGGGAGGTCTTTTGCAATTATGTTTCCTCTTCTGCCCTGAGCATGCAATTCCACACCACGAGCAATTATATTTCGGTCGTCTTACCTGCAATAAAGAGACAAAAAAAAGTTCATGAAAAACACCAAGCAATGATATTAATCGAAAGGAACGAGGATGAGCCTTCAAGCGAGGTTGCCCGGAGTTCCATTCCAAATTGGCTTCCAAGAGGGACGACAGTCTCTCCCATTCATTGGAGGGAAATCCATTTTAAGTCTTTTCAGTCGACTGACTTGCAGCTCTCTTGGCTTTCCGCTAGGCTAATGGAATTTTCATCTCGATCTTTTCCATTTCATAATTTCTTAGAGACGTGGCCACGATGGTCCCAAGGTGAGATCAGCCACTCACACACGAAAGCTTGTAAGGCTCATTTGCATAATTATGAGACAATCAAGCCAGAAACGACCAGCAATCAATTTCAGTTGCCAAACTTTCTACGTCAGCATGGACCACCACTCGACGAGCGGCCAAAGAGTCACTGCCAATGAGCAGCACACTCACTGTCAGAGTGGTGCAACTCAAGATCCGTCCTCCTTCCTCCTTCCTCCTTCAGATCTGAATCGACCACCGCTCAAAGGGCCATTCCAAGGGCTCAATCAATTTCCATTGAAACGCGGGTTTTATGTGACTTGTTAACGGCGGCATTAAAAATGTTGAGGGCTTCAAACAGTAGCTTGAATTAGATTTGATTTGAATTCAACTGGAAGCACAAGATATTTCCCCCGCGTTGCTCTTAACCCAAGGCTCATATGCTGTGCATTAGAGAGCACTATAGTTCTCGAGTCTTGACATGGACTCTTTCAAAGACCCACAAGTACATGAAACCCAAAACTTTGAAGGC
This sequence comes from Tigriopus japonicus, assembly GCA_010645155.1. Taxonomy (NCBI): domain Eukaryota; kingdom Metazoa; phylum Arthropoda; class Copepoda; order Harpacticoida; family Harpacticidae; genus Tigriopus; species Tigriopus japonicus. Next base: position 695,462 of record JAAGOF010000115.1, read on the forward strand.
CAAGAGAAACGATCCTCCTCTATCATATTCAGACTTGAAATGTCTTTGGCAATGACTCTTCAGGGTCTTGTTCGAGACAGGATGAGACTTTGTAGTACAATACTAACGTGCCATTTACACTCAGAGTGAACGAGACAAAGAACAGGCATCAAGCGTGTCATAATTCCGGAAGCTGAGGTGGTCTACCTCGTTTTCTCGCTATTCTTGTCTTTTTCCCCCGCACTTCATGTAAACTCGCATAAATTCCGGTCAAAATATTGATCACAAGTTGCCCCCTTGAGAGTAAGTTGCACCTCGAAGGAAAGAATGGACGGGAAATTTGATTAAAGCTGGCGTTTTAGACCGAGAACAGCTGAGGAATTCCAAGATGCGCATGAATGTATGTATGTATGTGTACAGTGTATATTGTTCTCTAGCGTGTCCACCGTGCATACTACACTTAAAAGGGTCACCTCGGGGCAATAATGAGCATATGTTAAGGTTCAGACAACGGCAACATCAGATCTCAAAGGCTCAAGGAGTCACGACGACGAGATGTTAGAAAGCAGAACGTCGAGGAATTTCTTATTAATCCAAACCTACATCGTATCAAGGTCCCTTGCCCGTAAAGAATTCCTGAATTGTGTAAAAAATGTTGAAGGATCTCCCACCAGCCCAAAAATATTTTGGAGCGTTGAGGATAAACCAGAGACTACGTGGTTGATGGAGGTGCTCTATTCCCAATTCAGCTTTGAACGCATCTTGACTCCAAGATGAGGGTCAAACTATGTGTTAATATCAAGTGGAAGCTGTCCAGAGACTCAGTCATCTCCAGCCAATTCCATCACCTTCGTGCTTTCCAGTGAACATAGAAAGGCGAGGAACGAGACGGAGACTAAGTGGAATAAATAAGGAGCAACATTTGGAACTAATGTGTGTTGTAGACTTGCACGGAGTAGAGCGTTATTCTCCCTCGACCCGAAACGCTTTGTCGTGTACTTGCATGAAGCGAGCAAACAGCTGATTGCCTCCCCCCTTGGATGGTTTTGGGCGTTATTGGATGATCCCAAGTGTTGGATCTTCTCAGACTTATTTCCCAACAGATCTTGAGTGTTCCTTTTTTCCACCTCAGATAAATCTTTTCAGTGAAGCACAATAAAAATGCACATTAACAAGATTTTATGGAGACACGGCCAATTTTCTCATAAGCCCAACGATTCAAGCGTGAAATGGAGGAATCTCAATGAAGCTATCGCCAACTGGTGCGTTCAACGACGGAGAGTAGGTCTGCAAATCACGGTACAATGAGAGGAAAACTGCCCGACAAAAACGACCTTAACCAAGCCAATACAAAGCTCACCAGTCCAAAGGCCAAACCATTTACGTCGATGGCAGAAAAATTGGCCATTCTCTTGGCCAAGATGAGGGCCGCAAGTAATACCCTTAATACCATTTATACGTTGGACCAGCTTGCACACGGGGGTGATGCCGGTTATCGTGGGAGCATCTCTTCTTTTTGGCCTTTGGGAAGGCATCTGATTTATGAATCCGACATGATATCACGCAAGAAACATTCAAGTGGTGCAAGACAAATGCCATTAGGGAGAGTGCAAATTTTTGCCCCATCTCCCAGAGGAGGAACTGAATTACTTGACGCAAGCGAGGCGCTTTGAGACGTGAAGACAACCTTCATTCAGCTAGACTCAAGGCCCCCTTCAGAACTTTGGATCACTTGCTTCAATTCAATTACACTGTCCACCAAGGCCAACACTCACTGTTGGCATGTGGTTTGATGTCCCTTTTTCCCGGTGGAACTCGAACACTTACCTCCTTCGAAAACTACTACTACAGTACAAGCGGATGGGATGGATGACCTAGCGGCAATGGCTTCTTCTCATCGGTCACATTTTTTGACCACGAACGAGTGTGCATTGCATTTTTTCGTACCTACATCATCCAAATTGGCTGGGACGACGAGGAGTAACTTTGACTATGAGAAGATACCTTACTTTTGGCGCCTGATTGCCGGAATGTTTCTAAGAACTAGCAGGTTGTTGTTGGGCTAAAAACATTTCCTGCAACAAACACCAAAATGAATGGGGCTCTTGCAGGTCTTTTGACGTTTATCCGGAGCTGTTCGCCATACTGTTGGCCATTGAGAAAAAAGCGATATGTGGTCATAAAAGGAAAGACTAGTATCCACACGAGGTCTGAGTGAGACGTTCTGTGTTCACACCTCGATTTGTGGATTCAATTCCCTCGGCGAAGACGACAAGAGCCTTTAGAACTGTAATCCAACATTTTCGAGAAGGCAACCGTTCACATTTATTTATGCAATGTGCAACCTCTTTTTTCGGGGCAGAATTCAAGTGCGGATGGGGGAAAAAGTGCCGTGGCATCCCTTTGCTTTGGATTGCCTCGCTTTTTTCTCCTTTCTCTCTCTCCCGGAGCCATTCCGGATAAAGCAGTTCGTTCCAAAACTTGGACCGCTTTTGGTGCAATGGTGTGAAGAGAGGGAATAAAAAATTCACAAAAATGACTGCCAAGTCTTGATGAGCAAAGAGGTCCAGAGTTCTGAACAAACGCTCCAAATAAAGACAATTCTGTAAACTCATATCCAGCCAGAATAGCCAAACATTTGGAGTACACCAAAAGTTCTTTAGTTTTGGGAGGGGAAGGCTCCTAAAAAAGTTTGTCTAAAATGGCCAAGAGCCAAACTTAACCAAGACTCATAAGATCTAAACCATTAAGCACGATAAATTGTTTACGTCTTCAATGTGGTTATTAGGAGCGTGAAGCTCGCCAACAATCTTAATTCTTAACTCATTTCGTGGAGCTGCTTCTTCAATCTTTGTTTTTCCCCCGTGAATAAGGAGAGTGAAGTAGGTCTTTTGGAATTGAAAATCGGTCAACATTATTGTGCCGGTCTAAGCTCTTGCCAATAGCTTCCGAACTTTAGCTTGAATTGTCAAGTTCGAAATCAAGTATGCAAAGGGACCCTTCCGGGAAAGTGACTCAAAGTTATAATTGTCTTGGCTCTCGCATCCTCGTTTCTGCTGTCAATTGCCAACCAAGCTTGCGGAACAATCTTCAACGAACTTTGTTCCCTTTCTCCCTTGGTCCAATTTATTGGACAGATCTCGGGAAGCGAATGCTTAAACCTCGTGTGATTGATTCACTGGAGGATATGAGGTCGGATAATGGGATTTGGAGGCACCAAGACAAGACTTGTATGTATTATACCATATCATTAGGTCCAATTGTTCACGGTTCACTCATCCCAATCCAATCAGATGACCAGTTGAGCTCCAATCTTTATTTTCAATCCCTCATTTCTCAAGTGTCCCTCAGAAAGAAGTGGGGACCTTCTCTAAAAAAGAAGAAAATCATTGGTGGTGCCAAGAACATCCCTAAGTTAAACAATATCTTCCATCATTTGACCAAATCTTGAGAAATGGGAGAGGAAAAAACGCTTTGTCTCAGAAAATGGAACGCATGGCAAACATAATCTGCTGGGATAACAACAAAAGGCTCGAGGGTCCAAATCCCAAGCATTGCTTCATAGACAATTTTGGTTCCTGGCACTGTCCATGTTAGAGTCTGCCAATCCATTCAGATGAAAAGAGAAACCTTTGCCGAGCATCTCATTTTGGTCACCCTAATTAATACCGCCAGTTGGTTTAAGTGTTGCCAAATCGCGGCGAACACAAAAAGACGCAAAATAGTGCCAAGTTTGTCCCCCGAAGCCCTAATCAAGATGAGGCATTTGTTTGTTTACCTAGAAAATCCCATAGACTGGTCTTTTGCGCTCTTCAAGGATGATTAACTCACTGATTCATTGGAACTATCTTATTCCAACAGTATCAATGAACTACTGGCTGTCATTCTTCGCTCCTTTTCAATCCTAGATACTTTGTGCTTGAGGGCAAATGTATGGCTTGTGCCTCTGCTATACATGTATTTGTTTTGTAACCCGGATTTTCAGAGGAGAAAGCTCACATAACATGGCCAGCCCTATTGTGAATTGTAGCTCGCGAGAAGTCCCAAATTCACAAGTGGAACAAACCAAACGAGAAGCGTTAGCATTGCATGATTCTCGCAGCACTGAAGTGGGTTGGTAGGGTTGATGGAAGCCGGACCAGTCAAGAAGCTGGAAGTGAGCCAACCATCAATCTCTACAAATCTAATGCTGACATAACATCACGAACGCACTCCATCTCGTTCTCGTTTGCTCTCGAAGGGCAGACAATTCACTCTCGGAAATTGGCAAAGGATGAAGACAAAGAAGGACAAGCCCGAGTTCAAAACCGTACGGCATGCATAGAAATGAACCCGGAGATCAAATGCTTTTTTCAACCTTTATCAATTCACATTACATCGGGATTATGGATGATGCTTTGACCCATCGACTTTAACTTACATTGTATTTCGTTGGACCCACTCAATTTGATTGCCAAAGTTGGATGCAGTTGCATCTCCGTCTTTCAATGTGTTGCTCCTCTCTTGTGAATGTGAATGCATTCTAAATTCTCGGCGGCAAAAACATAAATCTTGGGGATTCATCGGGGACACAGCTTTCGAACAAACAAGACGCCATGTTAAACCAGAGGCATTTCTAATGTACCGTAACAAGTCTTTGGACCGCTCTGAATCGCAATGAGTGGGACTCAAGTTGCTTTTCGAAATGAAGAAAAGAGAAAGGGTGGCTTTTCCAAGCATTGTTCAATCGCTTAATGATGAGCACTCTTGTGAATAGGCCAAAAGAGACTGCATTTTACGATTCAGGTGCGTGTTCTATTGTTTTCCAATATCATTCAAATGCCCGATAATCTAATCAATAGAGACAAGAAAAGTTCGGTCTTGTAGCTCAAAGGCTCTATGAATAGGATTTGATAGCCTCCAGTGAGGATGGCCGAAGAAGTTCTTTGCTTTGAGGGCAAGACATCCACGACGGCAAGAAGACCTCCATTTTTCAACCTTTTTTTCCCCTTCCTTTTGACGATGGGCTTCAGGAAATTTTGATTTGCATGCAAGGTTCACATGAAGCACCTACCCTTGAAATTGGAACACCGCTTTCCGAATAGCTGATTGCACGGAACCATTTTACACACTTTTTCCTCAAGTCAAACCAACCCAAAGGTTACACAATCACTCTTCTTTTTTGTTTTATGACCAAAGGCTTAGTTAAGTGTAAAGCTGAAATTGATTTTTCTGTGGGAGACCTCGTGTGAAAACTTTTTGATTAAGACTACTAGACAAAGTGTCAAGGGGAAAAGTTAGTTACGGCGATCGTGCCTGATCCATAAATCTACTTATGGGGTGAAACGGAACCACTCCTTGGATATAATTTTTCCATATTTCCTACCTTGGTTTGCTATTGCGTGCTCACCAATTACTCTGTACTCTTGGGAAAGATCATGTGGTGAGGCTTCCTTCGCTAATCATCATGTAAGTTCGCTTTGCACCACTCGTTGTAACTCTGTGACTAACTTACTCATAAAGGAAAAGGGTGCATAGCATGAAACAGACATGCATCTTACTTTGTTTCGCAAAAGTGTTCAATAGAGCGCAGTACAAAGTTGGGGCCCACATTATTGGTACTGATATGGGTGTCCCAGACTATTTGAAGTGAGGACGCAAATGGCCGAGGAATTTTTGACTTTACAACTCAGTTTGATTTGATAGCAAGGGTCAGAGGCCACAACTTATTTCTTCCATTTGGTTCCAAAGTGATCATTAGCCATCGTTGAAGCTAAAGTTTCGTTTCGAGGAATGGAACTGAAGCTAACCCTTTCCTTCAAAACGATCACCATCATCATCATCAAGAAGCATATTGCATTGGAGGATGTTGGTTTGGTTGGCACCGCTTGTGTGGGTGGGTGGGTGGAAGTAATTTTATCACAACTCTCCCGGGAGACATAACCAAGGACAATTAGATCAAGTTTCTTGCAATCATAACTTTCCACCTAATGGAATTGGATCTCGGGTCTTCAACGGAACCCGAAACAATTATCTTGGTGTGTTGTGCTCCAATCAAGCCACTGACCCCCTTGGATGAAGGGAGCAAATTGCCGGAAAAAAACATATAAATAGCCTTTCTTCTTTTCCTTCAAACATTGGACCCGTTGTTCCTCTTTTGTTCGACAGAGGCTCCTTTAATAGAGTTGAATCCAAAAACAAGAGGCGCTTTCGGCTTAGCCAATCAAGTTGGGAGGCGCCCTTTGAACTTTCTGGTCCATCTCCAATTCCAGTTCTTTTGTTCCAGGAAATGGCCTTTTCGGGGAGAGGCCATGAAATATGCATCTTATGTTGCCTTCGCTTTCGACCATCACCTTTTTGCCAACAAATTGCCGTTGCAAACTTCATTTGAAACCAGGGGGAAAAGGGTCCATTGTACACGTTCTCTTGTTTTCAAGAAGTTTGGAAACGAATCTAAACTAACCACACAAATCTGGAACTAACTACACATTTTTTTCTAGTCGCTTAAAAGAATTGGTAAGAAATATGCTTCCAACTATATTGAGCTTGTCTACCAATATTATGCCCCCCATATAAAGACCCAACTAGTTATAAATGCATCCCGTGAGGAATGGACACCAAGCTCACCCAATTTCATCGCAAGTCACACAACTGAATATAAGATGAAAGAAACCCTTTGCATTGGTCAGAGAGAGAGATCCCAGGCTCGATTTCCTCATCCCAGCACCAATACTTTGGCAGAGAGCCTTCATTGGCGGGGGAACATGGGACTGAACGATATGGGGAATATATTGACTCAAATTGGCCACCAAGTTTTGAGTGCTTTGCAAAACACGAGATTGGTCCCAACTCGCATTAAATTTGTGCTGCTAATCAAGACCAATCGATATTTTGGACCCACATGACTGGGTGAGAAACTATTGGCCTCTTTCAAAACAACCTCAGTGGTTCATCATAATCATGAGAGGCTAAGATCCCTTCACTACATAAGGTAGGCCTCGTTAGACACGAAGGAACGAAGCAGGGTCTGGGAATGCTCAGCCAATGGTGTTGGCAATTAGTGGGAAAGAGCTCCTCCGGTTTTTTTTTTGCTTTTGCGTTTGGACAGGAGTGTTGAGACTCTTTGGGGGAATATCAAACAAGTTATTAATGATTGTCCTCTACACAAGCGAAAAATGAGGGCGAGGAAGGCACAATGGCTCAATGTCAACACGCCCCCAAACCACCAAGAATGTCACTGTCACTCATTGTAAGCCTTGAATAATCCTCTCCCCAAGACCTCGAGGCCAATAGATATCAAAATGTTTAGCGATCCAAAGTCGAAAATCTTCACCCAAAAAATTCCAGAGCTCGCCCAAGGCTAATATTTCGAGTCTATTTGGAACTTGATGGCATGGTGTATGAATCTAATCGGATCTTACACTAGCTCAGGGTGTGATTGAAAAGAGTACCAAGAGCGCAAAGACTCTCCTAGTATGTAGTAAAGATCCATCATATTCTGAAGATCAGCGTGTTTTTTGAGTAATGTATAAAGAGAGGTTTGCTTTTAGTGTTGGAACCAAGAGTAATTTGATTTCGGGATTTTTACTCCCGGAGATCTGAAGCGAGGGAAATAACACTGCAGCTTAAAAGCCGTTGCTTTTCCCAAAAAAGACTCTTTGAGATATGTTGGTTCTTTTTAAATAGAAATTGAGAAGACGTGGGTCGAAATTTGGGTTCCCCTCGCTGATCCTTCTTAAGAGGAACTGCTCCGACTTGATTTGACAAATGATTGAGAGGCTTTTGATGAGGCCTCCTTGATCATGGCATCAAAAATGACTCAGAAAGAGCTTTTTATCGATCTTCAACAAGCTCCAAAAGCACACGTTTCGAAACTAACTTGATCGACCCTTTTCCTGGTTTTCACATTCTCATTAACCGATTTTCTTTTATCTCTCTTGTTATCGCAAAGTGGTTCGTCTCTTTGTTCTGATTGCGAGGCTTTCATTTGACCCTTTTGTCTGTAGTTAGTACATACTACATACTACAGGGAATGAAACGGAACAACCGCATCAAAGTCATCGTCGTCACCGTCGTGGTTGTTTTCCTCGAGATTGTTCCTAACTTACTGCATCGATCAAACAGTAGATCCGATCCACATAAAGCAGATGTGGGACAGAGAGCTCATCAAAGTCAGTCCGAGAAGGAAGTGATCCTCAAATCGAGATCAAAGCAAGTAAGCTGGCATCTCCTGCCCACAGATATGTGGCTTTTGGGGTAGATGTCGGATAGTCGAGACACTTGGTCAGGATAAAGCCTCTTCCTCTCTGCCAATGGTCGGTCTAGTGATGAATCACTTATGTACATGCTCCAAATAAAGCATGCTCTCTCACACACAAGTCACTTAATGAGCACGAGATATGGAGGAAAAAGAGGAGATCCCATGGTATGGTTTTATTGGAGAAGATGGATCTTGGATCAAATATGAAGCAGGTGGTACAGCCAAAACACTCGGTGCAATGTGAACATTTAGGCTAATATGGGGGCTCTTTCCGATCAAAATGTTTCTAGTATTGGCAGAGAACAGGCCCAAACTACAAAATTGATCAGCTTGATGAGAAATCTCCATGTTTTGCCTCAGCTAAAGGCAAACAGCGGCAGACCTCTCCTGAATATATGCATGTTCCACCCAAAAAGGAACAAACTGCTTTTAGTAATGGTTTCCAATAATGTTGCTTCACTGACTTCACGCTTCCTGAAAAACAACTAGGGCCCCACTTTACATCAGTATCATGAATGTAAGTAAATGTGGGCAAAACTCAATGGAAAGTGTTAGTAGAGCTGAAAAATTCCTCTCTTATCATCAATCCATAACAGGTAAGGAGTGATTTACAAGCGTAACTTACAGAGATGGCTTGCTTGGTAATGACCAAGCCACGTGCCTTTGCCAAAAGACAAGCCCTGCTTCCTCTATAGATGGAGGTAATGATACAAGAAGAAGCCACCGATGGTTCGAGGTATTAAAAGGCAAATTGTTCCCGTACCAAGGAAGAGACCGAACTCCCTGAGGCGCCAATCTACTTCAGGCCATCCAATCTATGGCCCACTGACAACGGCTCCCAAGTGCCTCCGACAATGTGTTTGGCACTTTTAAGGCATATTTTACATTCAACCCACTAGAATGGCTCTCTCCAGTCTCCAGCCAATTCAAGAGGGCATTAGGGCCAATTTTAGGACCCAAGAATCGTAGCCTTCCAATATGCAGTGTATAGGGTGAAACACATACGTATCAATGACAATTGCGCAGAATCTGGATGGAATTACTCCATCAAATTCAAAATAAAGTTTGCTTTAAAGGTCAAGTTAAATTCGGATTAGAACACTCGATGAATGAGGACAAACATGCCTTGACGAATAGTATTATCGACAGAGCGAAAAGGTTCACAACAACAAGGCCAAGGATGAAAGTTGATCCAATTTCGGCGAAGTTTTCCTGGTATAGAAAATGTTTCACAAAAATGATAAAGGGGCCTGGATTTCGTGATTGCAATTTGAAATTCGTGAGAGAATTCACATCATCACTCACATCTAAAGAATATCAGTCGACAAAATTCTTCAAGTTAACCACCCCCCATTCGAATTGTGTGCCCCATTCAGAATTTCCTCAACTCTTCCTTTGGCTGAATGATTGAGAGCATTTTTACGATCTCCAATTGATTTGAGATCTGTGAGCAACAAAAGCCAAGACCATTAAACGACAGTACCAGACGAAAGCTTATTGCAAACCATTTCCCCCACAACAGAACTTTGATCCTTAGGACAGCATGGTAATATTTCGAGCTCTTTTCCCTCTTATTCTTTCTCGAGGAAAGTTGGAAGAAAGTTTGCAATCTCTGTCATGGCACGGAAAGCTCGATAAAAACAACTTCAAGGGTCGACAATGACAACACTATAGTAGTAGTGATGGTAATAGTGGTACCAGAACAGAGGAGAGATTCTATCAGTATCTATTTTATGTGGGCAATAGCTCGCGATCCATTCATTCGGCATTGGGAAAAAAATAAGGCTTGGTCGGAATTGGCGTGACAATTTTGCATTGTCCTCCAGCAAGAGTTCGTTGCTTGCATTTTTGAAAATGGTCTTTTTCGACCCTTTTCAAGAACAGGACGTAGCTGTTATGGTTTTTGTGTAGTAAACATATCCTTGAAATTCCTCCTTTAGATTCACAAGACAATTGAACCACATTTTATGAGGCGCATTATTATATAAATGAGCACTCTCAAGATGTTGACAATTCCTACAAACTTAAAATTTGGGATGTGAACTACCATACAAGTTTCAAGAACCAAGACAAGAACACACTTGAAGGCATATTTAACCGATCTTATGAATGCGTATTTTCAGCATGTCTTGAAACAAATAAAAACTAGCATCTTCAATAAAGAGACAAGTTCACCACAATGCCTACACTTCATTCATTTTTGCATCCTCTCAGAACGTTGAAAAGGATTATAATACGAAAACACCTCGTGCAAAATTGCATCTTCTCAAGGTCTATGAATTTCCTTCCTGCTTTCAATTCCATCTTCCTTGTCGCATTTCACCTCAAAATGGGACTCGCGAGAGAGTTCACGAATCCGGTCAATCCGTCGTGGAGTTTGGACGACCCCGGAAGATGAGGGTTAGTTTAGACAGAGTAACAAATCGAGCTCATTAGAACCGAGATATTTGTTCTCCAACCTCCACAGTTTTTTTCTTCTTCTTGGGCTGGATCTGACTGCCCAAGTTACCCGAGCTAAAATTGCTGACTCAACGATTCAAGACGAGACATGGACCCTCCTCTGAGAGCTTCACTCTCCGTGGGGTTGGACATGTGGTTCACGTTTCTCATGTAAAATCGACGACTACCTCGTAGTATTCTTTTCGAGGATGAACCAGCGATGAATGATTGATGAATGGCGATGAGAGGAGCTTCATGGATGTTCGGCTCCAATCTGGACATAAGAATGAATATCTCGTTCTTCTTTTATGAGCTTCTGACAGTTCGATCTCGTTGGGATCATCTTCTTTCATTTATTTTGCCGAACGTCAACTCGAGTTTCAACTTTCTCGTCATCAAAAGGGAGGTCACAAACATTCCGGGCGGCTTAGAAGCACAAAAAACGTCAGAGAAGTCACAGAATAGACTCTCTCTTCTCAAGGTAGATGTAATACTTGGCTTTCGTATCTATATTGAAAGTCACGCAAGCTCTAGCTCAAGGGCTCGGATAATGAGGTCTCGTTTGACTGATTATCGGGGGAGGAAAGTCTGAAAGACACTGCCCATAAGCATTTAGGAAAGCGCAAAAATACCATAACAATGGAATCGTCCACTATCCAAACACTTCCTTGTGGTTTTGCCAAAGGTCCTTTTGTGTCTAATGCTAGTCATAATAGAGAAAGGCGTCTATGATAAGAACAAAGACAAACCTGTTTCGAACCATTACAATCGATGGATGTGGCCTTGCGCAGTACATAATAATATCCTACTGTTTTCCATCATTTCAAGCTCACGAGGCTCGAAAACAAACACAAACAGTCAACAACGAGAGCTCAGAGTAAATGAGCCAGTCATCAAGCCATGTTTTAGCTATCCAAGCCAGTAAAGCAGCTTTCTGAGTCGTGAACACCACATGCTGTTTGGTGATGAGAAGGACAATTGGGATCTGGAACGAGATGGTGGTCCTGGGACAGAATCCGAGGCAAACGTCAAGGCCATCATTGCTCTCTTGGCTGGGAGCAGATACAAATTGGAACACAACGTGGTAATTGACTAGCCAGAGAGGCCTGGGTCAACCCATTAGAGATTAACAGTCCTGGAGAGACTGGCTTCATCCTAGTTAACCTTCTCAACAGACACACACACAATAGTAGCAACCGCAGATTGCTTACCTTAGTACTGCCTTGAACCATCATCTTGGGGATGCCTGCCCCATTACAAGCCCCGAGAGGATTATTAACCCCACCATTAGCCGCACTTAGGTAGGGATTGATCAAGGTACCCGGAGACAAGATACCAGATCCTGCATGATGACTCCCCGGGTTCGGATACATGAAGGTTTGCGGGACGGCCTGGCCATATTGGGACGCCGCGCTAAGTTGAGCAAATTGAGCAGCTGACAACAACGTGGACTGTGCTTGAGTCGGATTCATGTGATGAGACAGGGTGACCAACTTTTGGACTTGTTGGGGGTGTGGGTGGTGATGCTGAGGATGGAGGTGGGTCTGACCAGGGACAGTGGTGAGGGTGCCGACTGGTGACATTTGAGCCTGGCTTTGCGTGACGGCCGCGGCAAAATTCATCCATGGCATGAGGAACGGTTGTTGGAGATTCATGATGACGTTGGGTTTGGCGAGTTTTGAGGGGTGATTCGTCAGCAGATTGTGCTAATTGGGCTGACAACACGTGAAAGGGCCCATGTTGGGTGGGATTGAATCGGAAGGATCCTCTAAAATTAACGCGATTGCTACCAGCTACATTCCATCGTGATGAACAATAAAAGGTCCGGTCACTGGGGCTATTTGGACTCGATCGAGGAACACTTGGGAGTAACGAGCCTCACGGGTGCCAAACCAAACAATAACAAACACAAGTCCTTCTTACTCGCGTGGCTCTTTTCCTCGTGCTCACCAGTCCCGACTAAGACCAACTAACAACAAAAGTAGAAGCACAAGAATAAGTAGAAGTAGTAGTAGTAGTAGAAGGCCGATTTTGGTTTTTCTCTACTTCCTCGCTGGCCTCCGCCTTGTCCTCTTCCTCGTTCGTCGCTTTTCCACGGGTTTTCTTGCCCTCTTTCCCTCTCTGTATTCCCCCTCTGTTCGTCTTGAAAACCGACCGAAACTTGTCAGAGAGGGCGAGAAAGATACGTACGTCCATAGAACCTAAAACGAGTCGTCGGCTTTCGCTTTTTCCCCAACTCTTTGGCTTTGCCGTCGTTCGTTCTTGCGCCCGGCTATTCCGACCCCAGAGATTCTGCTCCCTCTTTCGTTCCCTCGCGATGTTGTTCTTGTGCGTTGTATTACTATGAGTCCATTTCCCTCGAACTTACCAAAGCTTGCAAAGGAAGAACGCGCCGGAGTTCGAGGGAACAGAAAAGTCGACCCAAGGACCAAGGAACGACCTAGTATCTCCATGGGTCCCTTAAATAAGAGAGTTCCACTACTAGGCTACACTCGTACGTACATCGAAGATCTTTGCGTGCCCGAGAAGGAAGAGAGTGAAACCTTGGTCCAACCTCCAGGGTTCCTGTCCCAAAACCACGCAACCGTTAAAGCACCAGACTTGACATGAATAGTCAAGTGGAGTTCAGGATCCTACAAGCTGATGGTGCATATTTGATTTTTTGATGATCCCACAATGACAAAAATATTTGGGGTGTTCCAATACACTCTCTTGTAAAAAGTTCTATCGTTTTTGACATTTTTTGTCAAGAAAATTGCAAATTCGACCAATGATCCAAGATTGACTCTGTTCCTCCACTCAAAAATCTCTGAAACCAATAGTAGACCCCCTCGTTTATGGGCACCCTTTCTATTTGCTGAGGGTTCCTTTGGGTCACTCTTTCAAAGAGGCAAAGAAGGGCAAGAGAACGAGAAGAAAAGCGACCCAGGGCAGAGAACAAGATGAAATGGTCGTCCCACGTCCCGTCTCCATCAGAGCCCTAGTCCCATTACGTGCACTTCTGTAACTCCGAACGGAAGAAAGAGAGGAAGAAAGAGAGAGAATGAGACTAGTACAAGTGCACACCATCTTCATCGTCAGAGCTCACTTTCAATGGGACGGCCAAGAAAATCCCGAGTATGGGCCAAAATGCGAACGAACGAGAGACGTTTTCTGGGCCGTTCGTTTCTATTTCCCTCTATTCTTATGGGGGCAACCAAACGAATGGACCAGAGACCAAAGCTGAGCGAGCGAAGGGTATGAGTGGGCTAGGATTGGTTGGTCTTGCATGGTCTAACGAGAAGTCGTCAAGACTAGTCCCGAGAAACCCTAGTCCCTCATTTGAAAAGGGGCTGATGCGGCACACTTTCATTGACTTGCCGGTTAATCCGTAGCTGCAAAGTGCGAACACTTCAAGTAACCCTTTGCATGGTATTGTTACCTTCTGGTCAGGCTTCAAAGCTTTTGTGCCATTGTGAGCTAGACCAAGTTCCCTCAAAATATCATTCCCAAGTTATGTTTTGAACCCTTTAACGTTGCTTCCTGATTTTCTTCTTCGAGACTGTAGAGCAATTTGCCTGGATACTAAATGTACTAAATCCTTTAGAGAGGGTATTGAGAAATTGGCAAATACCACTAATTTTCGGGAACTGCTGAAAACACTCTTTTTCCGTAATTTGTAAGGCCGGAAAAGAAATTTACGGAAAGCTCCAAATCCAAAATCCGCCCAGAATCCCAGTTTCGTGTCTTTGCAAGGATAAGAGAAATGGATAAGTTCGGTGGTCTGTGGAGCAAAAAATATGCGACAAATCTGGAATATCTTGGCACATGGACCGTGACGGAAATGTGCCAAAGTGTGTCATCCTTGCTGAGAACAGATTATTGAAGGGGTTCTGCCAAATTAGATACGTCTTACACTTTCGATTGCTTAACGAAGGGCCCTTGGTTTCAAATTTCGTTCATGTGTTTGAAGGATAGGATTAATGAGTGAAAAAGTAATAATGAACAATTTCTATAATCGGGCAAATAAATCATAACTTTCCTCTCGCGGATGTAAATTTCACATTCAACAGTCAAACCCGTTCTGTTTTCTTTTATGTAAATGAGGTTTCTCGAGAATTTTCCTCATTTACATGGAGGGAAGATGGAAAGTTGCTCATTATTTCCAAAGTTCCGAAGTTATATTTGACAACGTTTGCTCAAGCCATTTTTGGTAAGTAGTCTGTGAACCTGAATTCAGTTACCAAATTAAGGAAACAACTGAAAGCTTCCAAAAACTTGATTTGAAAACCGAACCTCAAAATCTTAACTCTCGCAGGCAAAAATAACCTCATATTTATGAGATGAGATTAAAACGAATACAGTTAAAAGCAACTTAAGTCAAATTTGCCGCTACTCTACCTTGGAGTAATGATGGACCTAAAGCGCTTTAGGCTGAAATTTTGGTTTCGCTTTCGTATTGAGTTTTACCCACTGAAACTGAAAGCAGACATGCCCATTAAAAATGGAGTTGAAAAGCAAAATCGAAGATTTTTTTCATGCCAAGAAACTTTTAAAACACAATTTTGCCGATGTTTTAAAATATGCTCTCTTCTCTCTTCTTGAAAAACGTGGTAATTCTTTCGGTTTCGGTTTCAGTTGAGAGCCCTTACGGTCCGTCATTACTGTACATTGGAGTAATTTACTGATATTAGTTGTAAATAGTCCCTAGATGTTGCAATTGTGTCTTTTGAGAGCACAAACCTCAGTCTCTTTTTGAAACTGTAACTTTGTGGTGGAGGCATATTAATATTAACGAACAACAGATCGAATGCGGATCAAGAAACTTAACTTTCAGTCAAAATCAACACTGTATTTTGGTATCTTGGTATTTGGTATTTTTGTATTTATGGTATTTCTATAGTGTAAAGCTATAGTATTTTTATATGGTATTTTATATTTTATTATTTATTATGGAAGACTTCGACATTCAATGTAAAAAAACAAAGAACATGTCCTTTTGCATGAATCGTAAACTTTAAGAATAAAAGTTCTTCAAGGTCTAAATCCCAAATTTTAGGATATGTATTTCACAAGCTTTGGAAAAAATGTTGAAATTGTTCATATCCAAATCAAACCAAATTAGTATCAGCGTTGTTTTTTGACCAGGAGTTTTGAGTCTTTTTGTAAACGTCAAGAGATGGACCTACAGGGTTAGGCAGAATTAGTGAAACATTAGATTCAAGATCATGATTATGGCCCTTGGTGTGAGCCACAATTTCAAATGAAGGGTTAAAAACCATAAGAGGATACAGGAATATTGTCATGGAACCCTGGACAAGGTGTCAAAAAGAGGGTGAGGACTCCCACGTTGGTCAAGGCCACTACCTTTAAGATTACATGAAATCCGGCTCGATCCATGAACACGATGGCTAAAGACTAAAATTTGTCCCCATTACTTATAGTTAGATCTTGAAAAGGCCAAGAAGGGTTACAAGGACCACTTTCGGTTATAGCTGAAGCAGCATGGGGTGATAACCAAGAGGAGGAATAGGCGCGTGCAAGTTGTAACATTGATATCAAGACGTTCAGGGCGGTGGTTTGGCTCAGAGGGGTACATGACAAATAATATTCCATTATGTTATAGTATTTTGTATGCGAACCAACTTCTTAGAACAACCCTTTCCTATTGACCTTGTTGGTAAAGAGTTATTTCACAATATCCATGTTTCACTAGTTCTGCCTAACCCTGTATACAGTGCCCAGTAACCCTGATCTCTAAAAAGAACAGTTGTTATTATTGCTCTTACAGGCCCTAAACCAAACCACGGGTCAGCATTAGCTTGTGGGTCAAGGTCCACCAAAGTTGACATTTTGTAGTCAAGAGCCCTCTGAGCAAATATTGACAGGCTCATTGGCCCATAAATCTACCATCAAAGACCTCTGGGCCCACGAGCCCACTATTTTGGACTTTTCCCTTATCTCTTGAGCCCATTAAAAACACCCTTGGGCTCACGTGTGGGCTGAGACCCATTGCTTGCCGGCCCCTGTCCTAAACCATCGAGGCTATTAGTCAAATTCTGAGGTCTTGTTTGTTTGTTTGTTTGTTTGTTGTGGAGTCAGAACGCAGCTGCGCAGCTGCGATCTGATAGAGGCTGTCCGCCATAAGGGGATATTGCTGCTCCACTTGGACAAGCTAACAAGCAAGCATTAATTTTTACCTCACCCTCGGGAATGACCCCAGGTTCGCCCATTTAAGCCGTCAAGGGCCGTGACTTCTGCATGTAACTTAATACCACAGGTCACTAGGACTCGGCAAGCCTGGGATCGAACCGGGGCTTGCCTAGTTTTTTGGCATTGAAAGACAGTTCAATGCTAAATTTTGACTCCGTAGAGTTGAGTTTGGAAAGTTGTGTTTTGCATTTGAAAGACGGTTCAAATGCTAAATTTTGACTCCGAAGAGTTGAGTTTTGAGGGTGGCAGTCAGCCGGGATCGAACCCCAGCCATCCGCTCGACAAACCGACGCAGTACACACTACGCCATGCCACTTTGCCCCTGTTTTGGCTCCATCTAGTGGCGATTTTTGTAACTTTCAATTAACATTATTCATTATAAGAGTATTCCTCATCCAAAAAGGAATGGGGAAGACTACCCAAGAGGACGAAGCTAGATCAACCATGAAAACACCCGGTAAGCGAAACAATCATCCCCAGCAGCTGGTTGTCCTTGGACTTGGATACTCCAAGATCACGATGAGTGGAGGTCTTTTTCAGTGTGGTCCCATTCATGACATAATTTAACATAGGATTAGCCGAACGTTGGTCAGAATTCCACACCAAGCACTTTGTCACATTGAGAGGCATACGATTAGACTCTGCCCATTGGTACATCAAGTCCAATTATCTTTGAAGATCTCAAAAGTCAGCTGGGTTTGTTATTGGTCTAAGGCGCTTTACATCATCAGCAAATTGCATCATGGTTGATCAAAAATCCTATTAAATCATTGATGAAAATAAAAAACACCAAAGGGCCCAGCATTCTTCCCTGTGGAAGGCCCGAGGTCACACTTCGCCAATCAGATTTCTCTCCATTAAGTACCACTCACTGAAAACGCCCAGACAGCCAACATTTTGTACATTGGAGAAGGCCTCTTTGTGCCCCTCTTTTGGCAAGCACAGGACACATGCTGGTTGTGAAACTGATGGAAAAGCAAGAATTTCATCGAGGAAATCGGTTAAACATTTGATGGCACTAAGAGGTTAGGTTAGGGGTAGGTTCACATTATTGATAAAAACAAAGTTGTGACATGGTGTCTTCAAACAGTCACAAAAGCTGAAATCTCAACCACACAAATTATATAATCCCTCGAATTTTGAGGTTGCAAACCATTGAGATATATTACATACTAGAGGGAGCGTACCCATAAAAATGTGTCACTGGCTGTCAATTTTTGACCGAACAAAAGTGCAGGAACATTTGAAAAAATGTGTGACCAGGCAAACGATAGCCTTGACGATTTTGCTGAAAAGTCTACTAATGCAATGTTGCATACAAAAAAAATCAGGCTGTGAGTATTCATTTCTAGGACTTAACAACTCTCTGTTCATTGATAAGGTTTTGAAATTTGGGTCCCTTTTCACCTCTTTCAATGGTCATTTTCTTGACCAAAAGGAAGGTTTCACAGGATGAGAATGACCTGGATTTGATATGAATATGAAAGGACATCTTTGAAAGCATTTTGAATGGAATAAACTTGTAAGTATTTGCCAATCCCCATTGGAGTTTTTTTTTTGGTTATCTTAGAATAAAGTCAAGATATAAGCTTTTAAGAAGCCCACCCAAAACGACCAATCGTAAGACCTTTACAATGCAAGTGTGGCCACTCTGAATGTCTGCTCAATAGCATTGAGAGTGACATTTCCATAAGGGCAAAATGCAAGCAGCCTTGCCTCCTAACAGGCTGATTGGGCAGGATAAATGCCATCTAGTGATTAATTAACGATTTATTTTTCAAACAAACTATGATTCTTAAAGAATTAATCACATATTGTAATACCTTATTTTTTCTTAAGCACTCCATCATATCACTAAGCAATTTTGTGACAGCACTTTGCTTAGAAGGACAACCTTCCTTATGCCAGGCAATTTCAAGTTGAAATTTTTTGAGCGGGTGTTGAAAACTATCCCCTTATTTCAAATGCTAATATCTCCGCAAATAACGCCCAATATGGCAACACTCGAACTAAATCGAGTTCGAGTTCCATCGGTACGTAGTTATAAAAATGGATTTCGAGTAAGCAGTGCTGCCATATTTTGCTTGGAGATAAGGTCCTTTGAGAAGTTTAGTAGTGGTAAGCTTTTTGACCCGGGCCTAAATGGCAAAAGTACGGCAAAATACGAACTCAAAATCCACCAATACTGAACACGCTGTTGCCCAATCCAGCAGGGCTGCCAGGTAATTGGAGACCAAAAACGCCAGATCAACCTGTCAAAAACGCCAGGTATCAAAATTCGCCGCCAGATTTTTTTTTTCAAAAAAAAACGCCAGAATAACGCCTGATTCCAGTTCCTTCATAATGCATTTGTTCTAGAGCAAACGTATCATGTACTGACCTTTCATCAATAAAGATAGCTGAGTTGAACTTATCAAGCATCTTTTGGGTTGATACAGTTTAATAAGACACATTTTTTGCACACATTTGCTCTCATTTAGATAGAATGAGACTTTGAATTTGAGTTTATCAGTAAGACCAAATGAGACAAAAAATAAAGCAAACCACCATCATATTCAAGCTATTAATTATGAGTGAAACTTTCGAAAGGTTTTGCACCCTAAAAATGTGCTTTTGTAAGTAGTTGAATTATTTGGAAATTTTGTGTTTTATTTGTTTGGCCTTTTACCCATATATTTACAAAGTTTGATTTTTTGGCATTTCTTGCACTTCATTAGCCATGTTTTAGCCAACAGAAACACGCAAAATCGTGTTTTTTAAGCTTTTTTGTATTTCCTTAAAAACTGTTCAGTTTCTTTGACATTTGAGTTTGCCACTGCAATAAGTTGCTTTGCCATTCCAATACACTTTGTTTACCATTCAAGCATATATTTGTTCATCCCTACACACTTTCTTTACAATGCCAGCACATTTTTTTCCAATCTAGCGCATTTTGCTTGCCCCTTTTTCAGCTTGAAAAGCATCTTCTATTTGCTAAAATCTTCAAGTTTACCAATACTAGTTTCAACGGCTCAGCACTCTCTTATATTAATTATAAGATTTTAATATTAGAATGTATAACTTTGATTATTATAAGCGGAACTTTTGGTTGTTTATCTGAAATTGCACGAAAGTTAACATAGAAAAGAGAAAGACGAAAGAGATGGGCCACATCACATTATTTTTTGTAACTAATGCTGGAACTTTGAGCTCTGTTATGCTGAATTCTGCCAGAACAGTGTGACACTATTATGTTTCAACTAATCTTACAATATCAAAGAAAATTCGCCAAATTTCACGATTTTCTGTTAAATACCGCCAGAAACTTGTCAAAATTTTCTTCCCCGCCAAACAGAAATTTACCAACGCCAGACTGTAACGTAAACCGCCAGAACACCGCCCGATTTTTCCGTCCCGCCTAATAAATAATCTCGGCGCCAGACGAGGCCTTAAACCGCCAGATACACCAAAATCTGGCGGGCCAAACCGCCATCTGGCAGCCCTGCAATCCAGTGTCTCTGCATCATACTGTGATGTAAACGTTAAACGTCCAGAGATTGGTTGAGAGAGGTTGCGTGACCAAATGATAACATTCCATTAATCGGACATTTGGAGTTGAAGTTAGATTTGTTCCATGGCATAAGAGCAGAATTTAGTAAATAGCTTAAAATTCGTAATTAAAAAGAAAAAGCTAAAAATCAAAGAAATTCCTTCTTTATAATAAAAAACACCAAAGTCAGAACATAAAATAGAGTTAAACTATAATTGTATTTCAATAAAATTAGAAATAAAATACCAAACTTGTTTTTGAGTTAAGAAAATATAAATGCAACCAAATACATTTACTATTTTCAGTCATACTAGCTACACGTTGTAATTGTTTATTTATATATATATATACACTCTTTGGCTGCCAGTTGAAGGTCCATTTCAAACAAGTTTTTAAAAAAAATGCTTAAGTTAAACAAAAGGTTATGTCTCGTTTTGACCGCAATCAATTGTGGTGTCTGAATTACAGTGATGGACTAAACGTGCTTTTGGGCTAAAATTTCAATTTTGATATCAGTTAGTGATGGACCAAAAGAGATCTTAACCAAAAGTTTTAGTCTAAAGAGGGCTTAATAAAAACCGCAAGTAACTCATTGAAAAATTATATACATGGAAAATTCACTTTAAATCTAAATTGATTATGTGTTCAACGTCAGGTTCTGAAAAATAAACCGACGAAATAAGCTGTAGAGGTTTTTGAACCAAAAAAATCTTCGACTTCTTTAATGTGCATGTCTGCTTATGGTTTAGTTAAGCATAACTGAAACCGAAATCGAAATTTTGGCTGTAATGGTCCTGGATAAGTGTATTCGGACGAGTTTAGCTGGGGATTTGGGGGACAAACTGGCTAGGGATGGGTCAAAACTACGTTCGAGCATGCATAGTTGGAGTTTGCTACGTGAGGGAAAAATTCTTGTTACGATTCATTGACAAAACGAAGAATGTAAATGGGATTCGAGAATTTTTAAGTTTTTTGGAGGGTTAGTCTCGATTCTGACGCATCCCTAACCATTTTGGCCTCAGAATCCCCGGCTGAGTTCGTTCAATTACACTCATCCAATGGCCAAAAACTCGGCCAAAAGCGCTTTCATTCCATCAGCAGTTTCAGTTATGCCTACCAAAACCAAAAGCAGACATGCACCAAATAGAATGGATTTTGGATGTTAAATAGTTTTGTTTAGATAATAAAGGTGAGACCCTATGCACTTAACATTTCCGATTTACAGAAACATAATATTGCCTATCGGCAAAATTGGGTCAATACCCACGGTTTTCCGAATGGCTTTTTAGGTTTGAATCAAAAATACTCAAAGACATCATGGCACTTTTTGGACCCAAAATTATATGGGGAACAGCTTTACTCTAATTGTATTATATAAGTTTAGGCCCAGGGAAAACGTTATATATCTAAAAACCTATTAATTACAACATTTTTAAATAAATTATTTAACCCATATTTAGAGACCATTTAGTTACCTTATTAATTCAAATTGAATAAAAATTCATTCATCAACAGCTTTGAATGGTCCATTTTTGACCCCAAAAAGCCGAAAAAAGCTAGTTATTTGAAAAAACAAATTCCCAAAGATTTTATACAGCTTTTCAGTATTGCTAAAATAAATGAAATTTTTCGAGTTTTGGAGCTTTTGTTAAAATAGCTCAAAAAAAAATATCACCTAAAAGGCACATACGTAAAATACATTTTGCGTTAAAACATCTTTTGCATTATCAAAAACACTCAAAGTTGGGCAATACTTAGAAGTTTTGAAAAAGTCGGGTAATGTTTCAAGTTTCCATTTTAGTCCATTTTGAACATGGTCCTTCTAGAAATCGTAAATTTGAATATAAATCTGTTAGACATAATTATTTGTAATTTTGGCAGAACACACACCATAGCGTACTCTAAATAGTTATGAAATATGCTTTCCAAAACTCTTGTTTAAGTGCATTTTAAGTGATATTTTATATTATTCTGAGCTTTTTTGACATAAGCTCCAAAACTTGAAAAATTTCATTTATATTTGCGATATTCAAAAAAAATCGGACAAAGGCAGACCCAAAAGTTTTTTGAAATAGCTTAAGACTATTCAATCCTCGCGTTTTGCATTGTTTTCTTGAAGTCGCTTTGACAAAGAAAACTCCAGTACTTTAAATAGCCTTGTTTGAACCCGATTCAATTTTATGAAATGGACAGGCTCTAAAAAGTTTTATAAATTAGGGTATGGTTAACAAAAACATTTTGAGTGGTTTTATCTCTCAAAAAGAATTACGTCAATGTCTTGCGTATTAGGTTGGGTTCTTTCATACCTCAATTTCTTTATCTTTTATTAATAACTTGTCAACATCGGGAATTTGTTTTTTTTTTTTTCATTGCGTAAAGAACTTTGGCATTACGTAACAAATTGTTCAATCTTGAGGTTTTGTGATTTATCAATATTTTTACATTAAATATTTGCTTTAAGATTTGGTCAAACTTTGTCAAGACACAGAAATCTTTCGGTAGAGTGTGAACGAAATCTCAAAACCTGTCTTTTTAATCGTGTAATCGGTGCACACAATGTTTTACAATCAGGGAATGTTATTTCTTTTTTCCAAAGACTTTTTGAGATAAGTTGTTTTGTTGAAAAAGAAGTGCCGCATTTCATTCTGAATTATGTTAAAAAGTTCACGAATAAAAAACGATGTAATGTCACTTAAACATTCTTTTGAACAAACATTTAATCATTTATGTAACTTGATTACCATGTGAAATAAGGATGGGATCACTAATCAATTTTCCCCTTCCCGAAGGACCCAATCTGAAATTAAGACTGTATTGAGCTAAAGAAAATGTTTAAATATTTGTTTAGGTATGTTTTAAAAACCATTATGTCGTTTTAACCCGTGAGCTAATTCATAGAATTTAGATATATTTTTGTCAATTCTTTTCAACTTCAAAGCTGGTCTCAAAAGTCTTGGGAATTCAAAAACGACTTCTTCAGTAGTTTAAAACACACTCCGTGCAATCATTAGTTTTATGTATAACCTCAACGCGAGTTTTCACAAAGCAGTATCGTGGTACATGCACATAATCGTCATTTTGCCCTCATGGTACATCGTCCCTCCACGACTGTTTAAAATGAAACTGGTAAATAATTTCAGCATTTTTATTTTATTCATTACACCTTTCATTCTCCTGCATCAAAAATGAAACGTAGTGTGACTTCAATTGACGATAAAAGAAGTTATAAAATGTTCCCAAAGTAATTAGCTGTTTATTTATTTCAAGATTTTCAATCAAAATTCTACGGCTGGCACGTTTTATTGCTAGAATTTAGCGCATATGGAATTTATGCGGTGAGTACATGCGAATGCTAGAGCTAAAAGTAGGACTCTCCTATTATGAACTTCGATTAGTTTAATCAAGCGAGCATTTAACTAGTTGAGATTTGGGATATTTTCCCCCTCTTACTCGGTTGATAAACTAGATTTTGGGAAATCAATTGTACTGAATGCAACAATTTAACCATTTCAGCCAAAGCCATAAGAGTCTGTAAGTGTTCAGAGCCTTCAAGGCTCTTCCAATATTAGGAAGGTCGTCGAAGTGATCTGGCAAGGCATAATTCGATTTCCAATTGTTGCGACTTGATTAAATTTCAATGGGATTAAATTGAAGTGATTTCAAAGACTCATTTCAAAAATAACGACCGATCAGTTACACTTGTAATATGGTTCTGCAGAGAAAGCCACGTCGCTTCTGTGATTAAATTACGTACCATTGCTTCATCTCTAAAACAGCCAAGTAAAAAGTGACCTGAACTCGTTTGTAATTTACCCCTCACCAGAATGACAATATGGAACCACTGATGTTCATTACAACCAATTGAAACCAAATATAACCTCATTGACGCTACAAGATTGGCTTCAGTTTCAAATCCAAGTGAATTGAAGGTTGTTGTGCGGTTTTAACGTTGGCTTTAAAATGGCACTTTTGTACAAGAGCATTCACATGGCATGGATAGGCATTCTCGTCTTCAGTCAGGTCAGTGGTTCCACAGGACCATCAACAAGTGGCCGAAGATTAACGTCATTGTTGAGCAATTTAAAAGGTTACAAATCATGTTATGATTACGTTTGTTACATAGAACTAACTGGGTTTCTTCATTACTTGTACAGATTTCAATTTAGGCGGTCCTAGAGGTAAACGAGATTATTACAATGAGCCCCATCCATCCGTTGTGGATCCTGGTCTAGAAACGAATCAAGCTTATTTGGAGAATATTGAAAACAACATAGGTAAGTCTCAATAAAAGGGACGATGAAACTTCTAAAAATGTATTTGGAATTATTTGATAAAAAGCTCTGATTTCTGAGCACGTTTTTATTTATTGGATTATAGAGCAAGAAAAAAACTTTCGAAAAGGACTTCAAGAAAGCATACTTATGGTGAAACAAAATATGTTGGTGTGTTTTTCATGCTCGTTACAAGGCGCACCTCTCCCAATCTAACTATTTATTTGTCACCCATGATCATTGCAGCCTAAACATCCACTAAAAACGATTCACACGGTTTTAACTTTTTTCATAAACTCATATCAAATCGTCCAAACTTTTCTAATGGGTAATTTCAAGTCTATTATCAGAATGGTTCTCCTTGTGTGGGTGCGGACGAGCGTCTAAAAGTTTCCTTGAGAAAGGACGGGATGAGAATCGAACCTGGAATTTATATTTTTAAAACTGGACAAACCACGACCTCGTGTCTTCTTCCTTTTGGTTTCTGTGGTTTGGAAACTTTTATGAGACGAGAGTTGTATCAAAAAGTTAACATCTCAGTTATGTTAAGGCTTGTTGCGTAACTGCGCCTCCTTAAGAGGTAAAATCAAGCCTCAAAATCGACACAATCTCAAGAATTCAGGCCTAGATTGTCCAGGAAGATCCTTGGGTTGGCTTTTATGCTTGGCTATAAAGTTCTTTTTCCCTATCATTCTTAATTTATTTTCTCTTTGTCTTGAACCTTTGAACTTTGTAAATTGTTTGGCTCAGTGACTTATTATCTAATTTTGTGATACAGTTTAAATGTTTAAAGTCCGTTCTGAGAATATTGTTATAAATTTCATGCCGACAAATCAAGTCCTAATATGCAGGACTTTGAACTAAATTTGGGATTTCCCCTCCATAAGATCAACAAGCCAGCTGGTAAATTGCGACTGAAAGTGTACTGATTGACATTCATCTACAGGGTTGATCAGATAAATTTGACACAACTTGCTAACAATCATTCAGGAAATAGGTTTAATTTTCAAACCAACGAAGTTTTTTTGCGGGTTCCTGGGTTGGAGGGTTGAGCCTCGCCCGGGCAGCGAAACCAGCCATCACATCATTCAAAGTTTTTCCGATAAGCAATCTCATGTCCAAGATCAGCTTGTTTCTCAGTCTGTTGGTGTGGATTAACGTCTAAAAGTTTCCTTGTGAAAGGTCGGGGAGAAGAATCCAACCTGGGACCTCTCTCGCAATAAGGAACTGCGCTAACCACAATACCACGTCTCCTCCCCGAATTACCCTGGATCCCAAAATCTTTGATTTGATTGAGCAAAAGACCATGATTCCTTAATTGATGGCCATTGTAAAACATTTTAGCATTGTTTTAGCATGTTTCAAAACATATCCTATTTTAGGACCCAAAGACAGCTGATTTGACCAAATTTCCCCCTTTGGACAAAAAATTGAATGAATTATCATCTTCATTTTTTCAGAAGGTCCTGCAATAAACTAGGTAGCCAAATTTCTACTCTAAGACATTGTCTACCTGCACATTCAGAAGGGGCAAATAACATCACATGTCCTTTGAGAGATAAAAATTGTGTTTTTAGAAAACACAACAGAGACAAAATCCACCAAGAAAGAAATGGGATTTCATGATAACAATGATACCATTACAAATTCATCACATACCTAAAAAAATTGTAGTGCAAGGGATTACTCAAATGTATTACGATTGGTGCTTTGACAAATGTGTGATTAAGCTTGAACACCTTTATTCATGAAATGGCAATTTCTTGAAAATTTATTAAAAAATATAAGGAAGGAGTTGTGTACCGGGATATAATAATGAGATCACTCTTAAACTTCACAAGTATCTTTATTCAAAAAGGAACATGTGTTTCAGATGGAGGGAAAAGATCGAATCCGGTTATGCTTGAGTCCAGTACCGAT
>JAAGOF010000115.1:722113-737815 GCA_010645155.1 Tigriopus japonicus
TTTTTTTTTTAATATTTCAATCTATCTGGTGTTTTTGACTCTCGAGTGCTTCTTCGGTGTTTGGACGGAAGAGTAAATTTTTGATCGGACTTCGGTTGATTCATCGGAGGGTTGATTGATTGATCAGGGAAAATTCGAAGGAACTTTCTGTTTCGCCATAAAACGCGGCCGGATGGAAAACGAAGATGATATCGTCTGTTGTTTGGTGTACCAACGACTTTGGCCGTGGAATTCCATCGTTTTGATATTGGGTCCTGAACAATCACGGAGGTACCGACAGGAATGATGTTTTGGGAACGGGTTGACCTATCGAAATAAATTTTACGCTTGGTGGTATATTCCAAACGATGGTGATCAGCCGCTTCAGCAGATTTTTGCCATTTAGTGTCAAATGATCGCCAGTGGGCAGGGACTTGTGATCGCATTGGATGTCCGAAAAGCCGTTGAGCTGGTGAGAGACCATCCTGGCGGGGTCCATTTCGGAGTTCAAGGAGACCCGCATGAAAGTCATCACTGTGGATTTTTCCATCGTGTTTCATCACCAGATGTTTTACAATCTTAACAGTGACTTCCGCATGTCCATTAGATTGATGATGATGAGGGGATGTAGGGGTCCATTTGACTCCCCATTCATTAAGGAAATCCAGAAAGAGTTTAGAGCGATACTGCGGTCCATTATCACTTCGAAGACAGTTAGGTGCTCCCATTAAAGAAAAGAATATTCTGAATTCTTGTATGAGATCAGACGAAGATGGACTGGACGTGAATCTTGAGATAAGGGGGTATCCCGAATATCGGTCGGCATAAACCAAGAAATGGTATGTGCTAAACTGGAAGAGGTCACTTGTCACGATCTCAAACGGACGGGTAGGCATAATTTCTTGGATGAGGGGTTCTGGTGCGGGACTTGGACGATAGTATTGACATTTCTCACAAGCCTCGATTGTCGTGGAAATGTCATTCGTGTATCCCGGCCAGAATACAGCTTGGCGAGCGCGCCGTTTGGTCTTCTCAACCCCTTGGTGAGAAGAGTGTAGGCGACGTAGCACGTCCTTGACAGCTGATCGAGGGATGACTAGCTGACAACCTCGGAGCACCAAATCATCATCGAGCGAGAGCTCGTTCTTGAGTTTTGTGAATAAACGAACGTAAGGTGTCAGCGTCGAAGGCTCAAATCCACGGAGAATGGCGTGACGCAGTTCTCCATATTCAGCGTCATCTTGAGCTTGGCGGCGAAGGTTCTCCACGAGAAGATCTTCGGACACGTGCTTGGCCGATGTGGCGACGATTGATTCGAGATGGAGATCGCAGATATCGGAATCATCTGGATCAGAGACGGGGGCTCGTGATAAAGCGTCAGGGATTGAATGGTCCTTACCACGTTTCCACTCCACCGTGAACGCGTAGTGAAGGAGTTTCGTCCGATAATTCTGGACCTTTGGATTGTCGATCGCGTCAATTGAAAATTTGTTGAAGAGTGACACGAGTGACCTCTGATCCGTCAAGACCACAAAATGAGGCAAACCCAAAAGGTAAACCTTGCATTTGTTGATGGCCCACCAAATGGCTAGGGCCTCGAGTTCTACGATGGCAAATCGCGTCTCAGTGTCTTGTAGGAAGCGGCTACCGCATTGGATGAGTCGCCACGGATCTTCAACGCTTAGTCGTTGCATCAAGGCAAAGCCTAACCCATGGAGTTTAGACGCGTCGGTCATCAGGGTTGTTTGTGCCTTGGGGTCAAACATGGCCAGCACAGGTGGGGAAACCAATGCTTTCTTGGTAGCCGTAAATGCTTGAGTGTGATCGGGAAGCCACATGAAATTGTTCTTCTTTTTTAGAAGATCACGAAGGGGTCCAGCTGCACTCGCCACGGAGGAACTGAAGCTTCCCAGTTGGTTGACCAATCCCATAAATGAGCGGAGATCGGTGATTGTTGTCGGAATGGGGAAATCAGCTATGGCCGATGTTTTCCGTTCATCAATTTCTATAGAGTTGTGAGAAATCTTGTATCCAACAAAATTGATTGTCGTGGCACACAACTTGGATTTCTCTTTATTAACGGTCAAGTTGTGTTTGTAGCACCGTTCAAGTGTGTCGCACAGGAGAGAAACGAGTTGTGGAAGGGTCGGACGCCCTAAACCCATATCGTCGATCACTTTATTCACCGGCAATCCATCCATAGCGACGTCTCCTCGGTAGGAGTACGAATCGCCAGTTGAAATGAAACCCATTGGTGCACGTAGAAATTTATAGCGACCGAATGGAGTAATGAAGGTCGTGAGGTGTTGTGAATCTGGATGAAGGCTCATCTGCCAATATCCTTTCACAAGATCAAGCTTGGCGAAATAGACGTCGTCTTTGCCGAATCCGGATATTGCCTGAGCCGGAGTTTTTGTGGGATAAGTAGCACGAATAACTTCGGTGTTTAACTTAGTCAAATCCACGCAGAAACGAAGTCCCCCATTGGGTTTAGGTGTGATGACCACAGGATGACACCATTCTGTTGGTTCGTCACCAACAGGGGCAATGATACTGCGACCTTTCATATATTGCAAGTCATTGAAGACTTTGTCCTTGTAGCAATATGCAACCGGACGAGCTGCATGAATAGCAAATGGCTTATAACCATCTTTGAGATGAATTTTCATCGGTTCTCCGACAATTGGACCGCTCATCGGACGTAATTCGGAGGAATCGTCAAACACTCGGGCATAAATGGAATGAAGTTTTTCCTCTATAGCCTTAAAAATTTCAGGATTTTTCGAATGTTCTGGTAAAGATTTAATCCACGCGCCTCTTTCGGGCCAAATTGAAGTAGATGAAGTCGTAACGCCATAAATGGGTGTTTTGGGAGTAGGCATTGGTTTGGGGAAATCTTGACTCACAATGTTCAAATCTTTGCAGGTGTTCAAATCGAGATAGAAATCTTGAACATTCTCGCAGACAGCAATGGAAACATCTTTTGCCGTGTGATCATCCACAATAATTTTGGCAATGAAAGAACCAATTTGACGAAGTTCGGAACCATCAACAGTAGTGATCCGATTCTTGATTGGTCGTTGGAGATTGATCTGCAATCCTGACAAAAGAAACATATCAAAGCCCATCACAGAAATCTCCGCTCCTGTGTCAGGAATTGCACTAACGATGCAGGGTGAACCTTTGGGCACTTTCAAACTGACAGAAAGGAGAGAAGTCGACGAACCAATGGAACATATACGGGATGTCCCAACCTTGATTCCTGCGGATGATTTAGAAGAGGTACTTCGACAAACACTGGTGAAATGACCTTTCTTTCCACACGATGAGCAGCTTGCCTCTCTTGCAGGACATTCTTGTCGTGGATGTCGAGACCCACCACAACAAAAACAAGAATTTGGCCCGCGATCCTTTTTCTCGTTGATTTTGTATGTAGATGATGGTTTGTTGGAAAATCCGAACTTTCTTTTGGAGTAACTCGATTGCTTGTTCCCTTGAACAGCAAGGTTTGGTCCGGATTGAGAAGTTGGTAAGCCCATTTGTCGTGCCCCTCGTCTAGCAGTTTCCATAGAGAGGATAAATCGCCTTGCATCTTCGAAAGTCTTGGGGTTTTCTTCCAACAACTTGGCTCTATCTCGTTCGTTCTTCATAGCCTGAACTAATATCCCAATATGGAGTTGATCTTCAGTGATATTGGCCGTGTCTGCATACTCGCCCAGCTCCTTGATCTCGTTGCAGACCCTTGAGTAATCTTGGCCTTCCTTCTGGCGTATTGAAAGAAATTCTTTCATGTCCACGTGGCGATTTCTTAGGCTACGGAGATGAAAGACTATCGAGGTGATCACTTCGTCAACGGAACGTCCAGTATCGGCTTTAATACCGATGGAATGTTCAATGATACGGAAAAAACCGGGTGAGCAACATTGCCAAAAAACAGAAATTTGGGTTGATTGCGGACGAAGAGAAAGAGACATTAAACGTGAATAATTCTCCCACGTCGGTTTCCATTTTAGAAATGCTCGGAGATCAATGTCCTCGTTGAGAGTTGGGGGGGGGTTGACCTTTAAGTTTGGCAGTCTTCGATTAGGATCGACTGTCCCATCGTTACCAACTCCATCGAGGTTAAGTGGTTGGGGAGGAAGAGGTACTTGTGCCTTGTCAAAATCGCGTCGAAATCCCACGACTTTCGTTTGGAAAAGAAGAAAATCTCCCTCGTAATTGCCCAGATCGAGTTCGTCTGAATCTTTATCATCAGCCATGGGATTTGTCATGACCAGTTCATCGGCTTTGGCATATTTGTCCAAGGCTTCCTCCCACTTCTTGGCAATGAGCTCCAATGTAGTCGGATCACTACCATTCTTGTAGAGGTGAAAGATACTGGTTGCTTTGGATTTGTGCCGTGTAACCGTTCCTTTGAACGCACTTCTGGATCGAATGAGGTGTTCGATCTCCTCTCTCGGATCAGATATGTCCTCTCGTGGCATTGTGGGATTCACAATCTGTGTTCACGATGATGAATAAAAAGAGTGATACCTCAATGCAGTCGTGGAAGTTCGTAGGCGTCCCACCAATGAAGACCGTGTCTCACAGACCGTGGTTGAAATCGAATGGTGGGCGTTCTTACAACCACTGCGCCATGGAAAGAGTTGTGTACCGGGATATAATAATGAGATCACTCTTAAACTTCACAAGTATCTTTATTCAAAAAGGAACATGTGTTTCAGATGGAGGGAAAAGATCGAATCCGGTTATGCTTGAGTCCAGTACCGATCCTGTCACTAAGGAAGATTTAGAAGCAAAGAAGTAAAGAGAGAGAGAGAGAGATTGGACTATTTGGAATCATACCAAGTAAGGTATTTTAAACTGCCCAAAACATCATGCTGTGTCATGATATTCCTTCAGATTTTTGAAGGACTTTCTCTTTTCTTAAAATAATTTTCTAAACAATCATGATTGAAAATAACTGACAGCCACATGACTTGCAAAGCTTTCCAATTGATTCATTTCACAGTTTTTTATTTCAAAGTTTTGAGTTAGTTTGATGTAAAAAATGAAAAAAATATTGTGTCAATCCTTGCAAAATTATATTATAAAGTTCAGTTCAAGTAATTATGTGTAGACATAACAAACACTACAGCCCCTTATTTTTCATTGCAAAAATAGGACGTTTCTAGCATTTTCATTTTTTAGGAGCATTTTTCCAGCATTGAATGGACACCTCTTTTACGCTATGACATGACGTCAGTCGCCGGTGTAGATCGTTTATTAGTCACTAGATAGGGTGTAAGTTTAAGTCAGCCACAAACCAGCTCCAGACTTCTCAGTTCAAGCCACAGATCATAGGTCATATGTTTTGTGTTTTAAGTTCCATGCTTGAAGCAAACTTCATCAATTGACTTCCATGGTTTTTGCGTCTTTTAAATGTTTTCGGGCTTTTAAAATGACGCCATATGAATGTCAGCTTCTACGTATTCTATGTTTAACCCAAAATTTGGTAAGAAATGCTCTAGCAGGCTCAAAATACGCTTGAAGTCAATAATGGAAGCATGCTTGCAGCATGCCTTTGTGCAGACAAAACATATGAGCTTTTACTAAATGTCGCATTGGCCCGTACCGTCGGCGAGAGAAAGTGACACCACTTGGCCCAGCTGCGCTAGCTTCAAAATCTCAGGGCGACCCCGCGCTCAGAAGAAACGACGTTCGCTCGCGTCGAGAACAAAGTACGTACGGTACGTTGAGTTTGTTCAGGATTTGGCCACGCTGGCAAAATTTTGAAAAGTTCGAAATTCCCACCATTTTAGGGTGTAGTACCAACTGATGAAGCAAAGTTGTCCACCTTTTTCTCGCACAAAGCGAGGTCTAGCCATTATATGGTCTGTGGTTCTAGCTAAGCAGGCAGACGACGGCAAAACTTGTTTAATCCGTGACCTCTAGATGACTCAGGCTGTATTTTCTGGATTGACTCAGAGAATCAAACTTCAAAAAGGATATTTGCGTTTCAAACAAGGTAGCGCACTCTATGACGTTCCTTATGAAACCATCATTTTTAACAATGTTGTTAGGTAATCCCTCATAGAGAGCGGTTTTGGCGACGTCAAAATTGAGATATCTCTATTTTATTTATCCATGGAATTTGTGAGGAAAATGTCGCCCTCACAACTGTTGAGTGGACAGTTAGTGTGACCAAACATGCGAATCAAGACCAACTTTTTTAAACTCGTTCTTGGAGCCATAAGTTAGTTTTTGACCATATTTGTTTGTTTTGTTTATTTTTTTCCGGAGTCAGGAAGCAACTTTGCACCTGCGATCTGATAGAGGCTGTCCACACTGTTGGGATATTGCTGCTCCACTGAACAAACATTAATTTTTACCTCACCCTTGGGAATGACCCCAGGTTCGCTCTTTTAAGCAGTCAAAGGTTGTGACTTCTGCATGCAACTCTATACCACAGACCATTAGGACTTGCCAAGCCCAGGATTCGAACCAGGGATGTTGCAGGTAGTTGGCGAATGCTCAATCCCTAAGCTACGACTGCTTGGCTAATTGCCTCTAAAAGCCTGTCCATCCAAGCGGACGAAATTCCTAAAATCCGCCCTTTACTTTGCTAAGTTGAATGCCTCTCATACATCCCCAGTGATTTGAAATTGGCAAAAGTAAACAGCAGGTTGATAAATATTGTATTAAGACATATTCTTAAATTTTGGGGACATCTAGATTTTTGCCTCATTATGAAGTTATGGCCGACGCGAGGTCCGCCATAATTGAGTTTAGATGGTAGTAGACTGATATACAGGGCTTTACCGGTGAATTGAGACAACGTGAATTTTTTTACAAAAGTGATCAAATTTTCAAAACGAGTTGAGAAAATGGCCTGAATTTTTTTGGAGAGCATGGAAAAACGATTTAAAACAATTCTTATTCAATATAGCCACAATTACATTCAATTACTTTTTCGACACGGTGGCGAAATCGTTTGGCCGCTGTCACGATCTTGGCTGCGTCCATCTTCCAAGTCTCCCTCTTGATGGCGGACTTCAGGAAGGCCACAGAGCTGTGAGGCGAGGCATTGACCTTTGATTGAAGTTCGCCCCATACGTAATAGTCAAGAAACTTGAGATCTGGATTGCTAGACGGCCAGATCTCACTCTTCATGAAGAAGGAGAGGTTCTCCTCTAAGAAGGCCTGGGTCCTCTTGGACCCAGGCTGGGGCTGAGTCCTGGATCAAAACCACCTGGTCCCGATCAAAGTGGGCATCAATCCAAGGCAGTAGGACCGTCTCCAAGATGTTGATGTACTCCTGGGTATTAATGCGGAGTCCAGCTTCAATGAAATGGGGGTCCATGATGAGGCAGTTGCTGGCCACGGCGCCGAAGACTATGGTGGAGGCCGGATTTTTGCTTTGGAGCACTAGAGGCACTTTAAAGGGGTCACAAGCAATGGCACGGCTGTTGTGTTGGTTGACCTCTGTGTCGACAACGAACTACTTCTTGTCCACATGGATGATCACTTTGAAAGCTGCCTTGTGCTTTACGAAAAACAGCAACTTGAGGCACCTCTCCCTCCTGATGGCCTTCGACTTCTCTGTCAGCAAGTTTCTGCGCCTACAAACATAGCTAGACATGCCAAGGTCTTCATGGACGGCCTTGTGACTGGTCTTCGTCGAGAGATTGCAGTTCCAGGCAAATGTGGTCATTGGCGTGCTGGGGTTGGCTTTAATTGTCCTTTTCAAGCCTGCCAGGAACCTGGGGGTCCTCTTGGTGTCCGATCTTTGGGCATGGAGCTTTCGTTTGACATCCCCAGACTGGTTGTAAGCCTTCACAACCCGGTAAATGGTGGCCCTGGGCAGCTTGGTCAACTTGGCGATTTCAGCTGGCCCATGCCCGGCGTCACAGAGGACGGCAATGGCAGACCTGTTCCTCTCCTCCATGGACCCGGATCACTTGATTTGACAGAAATTTGAATCAAGCCGCTCCGAAGGGTCAGCTGATTAAAAATAGCGCCCCAAATTCAAATGAAAACACAATTATTTGCTTAAAATATCGAATTCAATTCTGTCTCAATTTATCGGTAAAGCCCTGTATTTGACTAGAGTACGTGTATATATATCACAGATCGAGTACTCATATGAGCGGCAAGCTTACGCTCACCACACCACTTCCCCCCGCGGGAAAAGGTCCGAAAAAACCGCCCAAAAGGTCTGGAACAACCGCCACAAGAGGTCCAGAACAACCACCCAAAAAGGTCCAGAACAACCGCTCAAAAGGTCCAAAACAAACGCTCAAAAGGTCCAAAACAAACGCTCAAAAGGTCCAAAACAAACGCCCAAAAGGTCCGGAAAACCGCCCATACGGTCAGGACGACGGTGACGAAGGTTGATGAGTGGCAACAAAGGGTAATGAACAAAGACGAAGGCTGATGAGCTCGCCGCTCGTATGAGTATTCGATCTGTGATATCTAGTCAAATATATTAGTCTATCATCTCGACTCACTTATGGCGGACGCGAGGTCCGCCATACTGATGACCCCGACATAGCCGGCTCATTTTTTATAATGATGTATTTCGAACCAGGAGTGCTCGAACTCGGAAGTTCATCAATGTTAAAAAGGGAAGGTTGTTTTGAACTTTTTGGAAAGACCTGAACAAGGACCAATTTGGCAACACTCAAACTAGTTCGATTTTGAGTTTCATCGATAAAAATGGATTTCGAGTTTGCAGTATTGCCAGATTTTTTATGGCAGACAAGGTCTATTGCTTGTTGAAAAGTTTAGTTGTGGTCAGATTTTTGACCCTCGCCACAAAGTTATTACAGGCTTAAAATGTCAACTTCAGTCACCCTCAAGATATGAGGAAGGAGAAAAAAAGGGAAAAGTTAAGGCTTTAGGGAAAAGGAGAAGGCAAGAGCCATAAACCAAATCAGAGTGATTAATTTCAGGCCTTCAAGAAGGACATGTGGAAGCTTTAAGACTTATGAATTTTTGAGCACCATTGTGACAAACCAAAGCAATTTTGGTGCATTCATAAACACAACTTTTGAAGTTAGAAATAAATGGGTCTAGAATGAAATGAGAAAAACCATCAAACACTTATAAAACTTGCATGAAAAGCGAAAGAATTTACGACATCGACAGGGTCTCTTAAAACTAGCGTGCACAACACGTTTTAAATTTTGAGACTCTATATGTATGGGATTAATCTTACATAACCCAAAAGCTTAAATTTGTATTCTTCCTATCAGTGACTTATTCAATGTAATGACAAAAAAGTTCGTAGTTTTAGTATTCAAATCCAAGGTATGGTCACCTAAACACGTCTTCAGGTCTTTCAAGAAAGTGACCACTAGCAATGGCAAAAAATGGCCCAAAACCATTACTCTATACCACCTTTGATTCATCAATTGCATGGTTGTTTCAAATGTTCCCGCACTTTTGTCCGCTATATGGTTGGCGACGGGCGACACATTTTTCCTATTACATTCCCTCTAGTATTTAATAGATCTCAATGGTCGCCCTCAATGGTCGCAAGTAAAAAAAGAAAGAAAGAAAGAAAGAAAGAAAGAAAGAATTTCGATCTGGGAGATGAAATGTGCTATTTTATTCAATCTACCCTGTATTCTCAATGACAGCTCCATGCAGTACAAGTACTTATTGCCCCTTCATCTAAAATAAAGAACATTCAAGGCGGACAAATAATCACAAAATTGTCGTCTTCTCAGGTAGTTTGTGTGTGTTGGAATAAGAACGTCAAGATCTATGTCGAGAACAACAATAATGTGGAAAACATAAGACCAATTGAAGTGGAGCTGATTTTCAAAAGTTTCAAGTTTAGCGCCCTCTGCTGTCGTGACCATGGGAGAAGCCAAGCGGGGACAAACGAACAATGGTACCATTGACCAGCCCAATGATGAAATGCATTTTAACAGAATCGGAAGAAATTGTGGCTTGTTTTTTAAAATCAAAGGCAAAAGGCAAAAAAGGCTTGGTAAATGTGAATGTGCAAAAGTTATTTTCTTGTTTTGAAATGTCTTTTGTCCCACTATTGAGATACCATATTGCAAAAAAAATATTCTTGCCAGTGAAGGAGTGAGTCACGGATTGTTTGTCCCCAATTTTTTCCTCCCTGGTCAATTGTCAGGACACTGTTTTTGGTGGAAAATTTAAAGCACTTCATTTGCCCTGATCCAAGGAAATCGTAAGACATGGAAGCCTCCGCTCAGGCGTTCAGTTGTGGATTTTTTGTAAATCGAATTCCATTCAAGTAAATGATGTTGTATTGATAAGATTGATCAAACAATCATTTAAGGATGTCGTTTGCTTAATTTCAGCATAATACATTCCTCCATTCACGAGAAAACATCGTTTCGAAATTTGTTACAGTCACAGTACGTACGCGCGGAAACGAGAGAAAAATTGATTGCAGGTGAAAATGTTCAGTCCGAAGAGCGCGCATTGCTCTATGCTTCGAATTATTCAAAATGCAACACATTTCAGTGGATCAAGTTGAAATTAAGCATGTGAGCTTTGTATTACCAGCCGGACAACTAATTTAACTAGATTTTTCTCTGTCTGGCACAGAATTCGAAAAATGGCTTTTGCCAGTAGACGAGGCATCCAGGTATTTGTGGAACAAAACTCGACACTTTACACTTGATAATTGACGAAACTTACGTTGAATTAAAACAAACATTTATTTTGCATATTTTGCCCCCTTGAATAGATTGGGAATACTTGTGCATTTTCTTTCAAAATTAAAGAAAAATCTCTGTTTCATAAATTTTGTTTATTTTTTGCTAAAAAATACTTGAATTTTAACAATTATTATCCCAACCTTTGAAGAACAATGCCACTATTTCATCCCTATTTGTAACCTTTTCGGACTTATTTTGCGACAAGTTGTGAGCATTGTGCCTATAGAAGTAAATATTTGGTCGACTTGGCCTTCAAACTTGTGAAAGTTGTTGCTTGAAGTGCAGCTGCATCAAAATATTTATCAAAACAACTGCATGCAAGGACTATCAAAAAGAACTAATTTTTAAAATTTGGTGTTAGTTGTTTAAACGCACATAATCTCATATCAATTTTTTGATGTCTTGATGAAAATTCTGAAAAGTATCAACACATTTTCCAAAAACAGCTAGAATTTTTTTTAGTGATTAAAATGTTTTTTATGAATTATTGGGTCAAATAACGTGTGTTAAAGTATTATTCAGCCTTCAATTCTGCAATATTTTGGGCTGCTCTAGAGTAATGGCATATGACCTTTTTTTTAACGTGGATTTTTAAGTATAAAAAACGTAAACAGGCCACGCGTACTAATTTTTGAAGTTTTTACAGTCGTAATAAGTCTTTTTTTGGCGTCTGAGTGTACTTGACATTCGCAACAGAGATGAAGTGGTTGATTACGAACAATTTAGGACGTGGTATGGCATTATTGTAAGCCCAAGAGGCAGGCTGCAGTGACCACGAACGTGATCCAAATTCAGACCAGAGACATCTCTGACTCACTTGAGTGATAAGATCAGATTGAGAATCATATAATGTCCAAGAAAGCAAGACTACCTCAAGAACCGGCGGCTAAAACTCACGGAAGAGGCTCATCGTACGTGGATGTCACAAAGAGAGACCAACCTACCTCAAAGCCTATAACACTTGTGTTTGAGGCCAATAGAGCAGAGGGTCCGCAACCAGCCCTTTCATGGAGTCTGGCCGCAGACTTTATTTTCGAGGAAGTGAAGCTGAAGAGAGAAGAAATCATTAACCTGTCTCTTAGTAAGCAATGGAACAAAGTAAAAATTGAGACGGCTTTTGAGATCAAGATTGAAGACAGGTTTGAGGAAACATCCTTTCAAAGGTCATACGGTGATCAGTGATAAGTCATTTTTGAGTTCCAAAGACATTTGAGACCAGTTTTGAAATGAAGAGACAATACCGCGTATGAAAGTAAATTATGTTAGTCAGGTCATGGGCAAGAAATTGTAATAAAGTCACTTAAAATAGGCTTAAAAACATATTAATGAAATTTTTCTATGGGATAATAGTCTGACAACTTTTTTGAGACTCTGACCTAAAAATTGCGAATTCTAGGAAAAGTTAAAATAGTTCAAATCCAGATTTGTTTTTTCCTCCCGAGTTTCCTTGCTGAGTTCCTTCGAACTTTAAACCTAATTTTGCCATTATCAATTTTCGTGAACATACAAGGGTTTGCACGAGGTTTACTAACATTTGGTACGACTATTTTTGGAAAGGTAGTCTACAGGATCGGCGGACCAAGTGTAGGTAGACCTTTTTAATCAATCATAAAAACTTCAATTTTTTATGTCGGATTTTTTTTTTTCAAATTTTCAATGTCGGAATCACAAAGTACGTATTATTGAATAGAGGTTCTTTTGTCCATTTTTAGTTGGAGCCCTTGGGAAAAATGAGATCATAGCAAGAATAAGAGGATTGAGACAGTTGGCACACCGCCTAGCATTTGACCCTCAAGGAAAGGAGGGGAGAGTTTTGAATTGGAATGGACTATTTAGTATCCCAGTAGGTCTGACGTTTAAGGATCGACAAAAAAAGTCCGTAAGCCTGAACTGGACCTGAAATGGATTCGCTTCAGGGTGCACCACTTAAAATCGGACATGAATAATTGATAATTTGAGGGAACTGAGCCGTCGAATCAAAAAGCACTTGTTTGAAATGATGTTGATTGCAACAATATTAAACAGATCTATTACTAAGTTATTTGACATAGAGGCCTTTGCTTTTAACCAAGGTCTTTGAATTCCCTTAACTGAATTTCTGGATAACATCATGCGAAAGAAACGTACGATTGTGATGTGCTCGCTATTACATGTTAACAGGAATACTTTGTTTATTGTGTTTTGCGAATATATGAGAAGGACACATGGCCTAAGGCAATGCCATTTTTCAATACCTTTTGTAGAAAACATGTTGAATTGTATTGTAAACTCCGTTGAAGGTTAATTATTTATGTTGGCATTAAGTGCCCTCATATCAAACCAAAGCAATGTGAAGTTACTGAGCATAAGATGTCATCGTGTGTTTCATTCGCCCAAAAGATCTCCAGGCGCATTCTCAAACAAGCCGTAAAGATTCAATCAACTCTTGACATCGTCGATTTCAAACAAGTTTTTGGCAATATCTTGCATATTCACTGATCTTGACTTCAAAACGTGAAAACGCTTCTCATAGTACAAAGATGTTTTGAATGATCTCTGAGTATTGGTAAACAACATAGTACAGACTCGAATATCAACTCGGTCGAGTGCTCATGGACCCATCTTGTGCCGATGACTTGTTTCTTATCTTGGGAAAGTTGGTGGGCAACTCTGACACGTGTGATTTTCGAATCATTCATCATTTTAAGATTTTTTTAAACCTACAGATTTACTAACACTTGTTTGACATACCCCCAACCAACGCATACATCTATTCTTGAAAACCAAGACCGAAACGTTGAAAAAAACGTTCACCTTTGAACTTCAGAATAAGTATTTTACGCAGTTGAAGATATTTGCGGAGAGCGGCGCATGAAAACACTAAAGAACAACCAAAATAAAGGAAATATGCATTTTTGCGTGCCTGAAAAAAGTCATAGTTACAATTTTATGGCAAAAACATACACAAAGTGCTTGATATAGTCACCCATCTATTCTAATTTGATTTGATTGCCCAATAATGGCATTTAAGTTTCAGTTCTAGCTTTGATACTATAAAGATGGAGAAATTAGGATGGGCTTGAGATGCTTAGGCCGTACCATCATAAGAAAAAATGTGCAAACCGTAATTATTCATGGAAAACTACGAGCGGGGAAAATTTTAACTGGAAACTGAGTTTTAGGTATTTTGTCATGTTTTGCCTCCTAGTTTTTTTTTGGTTGCTGACCAAGATTCATTATCTATTCGGACGTTTAGGCAGGTTTGCTTACTGTACTTACCGGGTATTGACAAAATTCGTACTTTGTGTTGCGAGGATAATCAGACCTGTGTCAATTACTTCTAAAATGTAATTAATTGCAATAACAATTACATTGGCCTAAAAAAGTAATTAAATACAATCACGCTTATTTTATTTTCAAATGTAATTGATTACAATTACAATCACTTTCCAAAAGTAATTGAATTTCATTCAATTACATTTCAATTACATTATTTCTAAACCAAGATTGAACTCCTTTCTTTTCAAGTGCAAAATATGCAAAGAGCATCAAAAACCTGTGAGCTTGTCGTAAA
Organism: Tigriopus japonicus; assembly: GCA_010645155.1. NCBI lineage: Eukaryota > Metazoa > Arthropoda > Copepoda > Harpacticoida > Harpacticidae > Tigriopus > Tigriopus japonicus. Next base: position 736,331 of record JAAGOF010000115.1, read on the forward strand.
TCAATTTTTGCACCGAAAGCTATTGGAAGGACGGGTGAAAATCTGCAAAAAAGTGACAAAATATCCAATATCCAAATATCCAAAACATATTTTCTTCAAAAGCCCAAAATGTTTGGAAAAACCGGATATTTAAGAAATATATTTTTTTGACAAGACCATTTGGTATTTTTGTCCGTGTGCACCGATTTTCCAAATTTGTTTCTGGTGAATTTGATGCATTTGGTCGTTTGTGGAGGCAAACTTGACCTGTAATCAAAATACAATTTTCAATTTGCCTCAAAAGATGGCGCAGTTTTTTCCTATATGACAGTAGTTTTGGTCTAATCTTGGTACAAATGCCATTTTGTAGAGTTTTTTGTATCTTGGGTTCAATTTGAGGATGCTCTATTGAGCATTGCCCTTTCATTTATTTTTCCTCAATTCTTCTCACAACATTTTTTTAACAGAAAATTCGAGAAAATGTTTATTTTTTTCCTTGAAACAATCAAGCCATTTAAAAATTAAGGAAAAGTGGAGAGTATTTTTAAGAAATTTTATATTTGAAAAGACTTTTTCCGGGCGCTACACATAACAAAGGTTATTTGCTTCTAACTTTCAAAACCATTTTTCAGCGTCGGCTACAAGGAACTTGATAGCTGCATTTCACTTACTTGCTCTAACCAACCAAGAGCAAAGTGGATCTGTTTCTGTGGAGAAAAGACTCCAAGACGAAAGTACAATAAGAGAGATTTTGGAGGACATGGAAAGGTACCCAAAGAGCCCTCTTCAAGATAACCAGCTTCAACATCAATCGACTGTTGGGGAATACCTTCGCCTGACCAAAAGAAATCACCGTCCGATGCATTTCAAACAGTAATTGCTAATTGGACCTTAAATTTATTGTTACCCCTTTGCCCGTGGAAAATCAACTCAGCTCAGCCCTCATCACCCTGGTTTAGAAATATCACCGTGTGGTGAACTTTGCAATGTTATCTGAATGGTGAATACATGCAACAATAGTGAATTAAATGTCCTTTTCATTGCAACAGTTTGCCTACATGGCTTCTGACATCAAAAGGGGCAAAAAATGTTTAAGTAAATTCATCTATATTTGTTATTGAAACTAATTAATTAAAGAAAAAACTACCCTACTAGTTAAAATGAAGAACTTTTATTTCATGTTGTGACATCAGAAATCTATATCATTTGCTTGGGAATTTGAATTTTCAATCACCCGGAGTGTTTTTTAACTGTCTTGGGTAAAAAATGGACCCGTTAAACTCAAAGAACTCAGCACCTGAGCAACATATTTTTGAGTAATTTCAATTCAAGAGAAATCTAAATTTGCTCTTACAGTGTACTAGAGCTGTGCATCGGATCCGACAGGTCCTCCAAATCCAATCCGAACTGAATTTTCATAATCCGAATCCGAATACGAATACGAAAGCTTCCTGATAATCCGAACGAAACCGAATCCGAAAATTGGCCGCGCAATCCGAACGAATC
>JAAGOF010000271.1:22893-43591 GCA_010645155.1 Tigriopus japonicus
TAAAAAGTGAATTACTCGAGGAGAGACCTTCTTCCCATTGCTACAAAGCCCCAAAACTAAAGGTCCTAAAGATACCGAAACCGGGAATTGCTTGTTCAATCGATTGGCCATCTCTGCGGCCAGATCATAGCCGTAGATTTTTGTAATGTCCAAACAAGCCAATTGGAAAGCACCCACAAATTGGGTCAAGAGGGAATCGTCCACAGCATTGATACCTTCAGGCCTAAAATATATCAGAAATGTAAGTTTTATGGAGTTAATGACATATTTATAGATCTTGCCCGGAAACCAGCTTGAGAAAGGCCAATTGGACACCTTGGACGGTGGCCACCACTTCTGTGCGCTTTTCTAAATCGCGAGTTGTGGTCCCCCTGAGGCGCCATGTTGGATCGGCGGAAGAGATACCCAAAAACGCGGAAGGAGCCTCTTTAGGCTTCCAGGAGAGATTAACGGGGTCTCTTTGATCCAAAAGAAATTGAATAGCCCGATCCAAGACTTGACGGGACACTGAAGGTGGGTCGCTGGCTGGAAATCAAACTCTAGTTCAGGAAAAGAGCAATTTGTCAAGGCTCTACAGAGTGGTCTCTGAAGGGATGAGACAACATTTTTACCCAAGACTGCAGGATTGTTGTAGACAAGAACCAAAACCACGAGACCAAAGACATGAAAGTGCATTTTGAGACTGCTCAAAATTCTTTTCTTGAGACACCAAACTAGACTGACACCAAATTAGCCCCAGTTGGTCAAATGATGGACAAGAGCAAGCATTCTTGACCAAATTTGAACCTGAGCCCAGGGTAATGTTGACATGCAGTTGTTGGAGATGTATTTGGTCAAATGTATATTAAGCCATCATAAACTGAACATGTCTTTGTATTGTATGTCCATTCCCTTCCACATAGGAATTTAACCTCCGATAGTCCCAGAAAGCCTTCCAATGCGAATCAAAAAAGTTGCCATTAAACGCCAAATTCATTTGAAGAAGCTGCAGTCTTTAAGATGAGATAAATGTCGTAAAAAAGTTAAAAGTAATAACTAGGCTCACATCAGGTTCCACTGCACCTGGTGTTGGAAACGACAGAATTAGATTTATCTACGCCGAACTTTTGCTGCTGCCATTTTGTACATTAGCGCTAAAAACACCCAAACATTATGAAACGTTGAATTGAACGAATGAGTTAAGACAATCATTTCAGTTTTTATTTTCTTTCGCACATACGTATTCCAACGCAGTTTGACGATAATGATGCAGTGATTTCTCTTAGAATATAATGCCACATTTCGAGTTTGAGGCACATCTCTGAGACATTGGTATAAAAACAAGAGAAAAACTAACCATTGTGCGAGAAACTATTAAAGGCGATTATTTCAGATTTCTGACTACGATTTAACAGCAGAGTAAGACATTGAGGAGGGAAAACGTGAAACCATGGATTGGAACAAGATTTCACCTTCTAAGGTTTACGGCGAAGCAACGGAACAACAGATTGAAGACTTGATTCATTGAACTATTACTTATATTGTTGATATTTTTAACTATGGTAGCAGAACTATTCTTGTTGCACGTAGAATATGGGCAGCTGGGTATTCTTGATTTATCCTCAATCCTAACATTTATGGGAGAATCTTGAGATCATTGAAGTCGAAATATGAGAGGCGTATAAAACTAAACTTGTGGGGGTTATCGAATTTTGCATTGATTGACCTTTCTTCATTCAATTGTTCTTCACGTCTGACAGGATTTGCTTTCAATCGGGGGGGAAAAGGAAGATCTTTAGGGTCCCAATATTAGACCCTAGTAACACGAGGATTTTTGAGTAGTTTCATCGGCTTGACATCCACAACCGGAGGCTCGTCATCATCAGAGTCCTCTAGCTCGCAAATATTGTCCAATTCACTACCACCATTGTTCATCTGAGAGGGATTGGAGGCGTTGGATCTTCCACTGACTCCTTTCGAGAAAGGTTTGTTTTGGGGTGGTCCATTCGACAGAGTTGCCGGAGAGGATTCAGGTAAGGCTTGAATGGATCCGTTCATGTCGGAATTGGTCGTCTCTGAACCGTTGGCATTCAGATTGTGTGACAGAATGTAGCTATTGACGTTGGGTCGGGGTAATGGATTTCGGGATAACATGGGTGTGTGTTCATCCGTGTCAGTTTCGCTCACATTATGAGCGGGCAGGTAATTGTTGAGGTGTAGGTGGTAATCGTAACTATTGGGGAGTTCCTGGGCATTGGGCGATAAGTCGTCAGCATCATCCGCAAAATTGATGTCATCATTAGCGGCCAAGAGTTCTTCCATGCTTTTGGTCATGGGTTGTCTGACAGGGAACACCGATCCTAGCTGACGTCCATCTTCAGTTCCAGCGGTTGAAATCACATCAGGATCCAGAGATTGCTCATCCTCATTCAAGGTGTCGATATCTCTGGTAGGATCCACGGGTTTTCCGGGTGGAGGAAGGGTGCTCACTTGATGAGCACCAAGCGTGACATCATTGGATGTTGAGCTACTTCCACAACTTTCACTCTGCTCCACTCGACCCGGAACTTCGGATAATTTGGGCAACGGGGTGTGATGTTCGTTGTTGAGGTCGAAACTGTCCCAATAATATCTCTGTGAAGCCGTGTCATCAGCCATGGATGTTGGCAATGAACTCAAGGAGGCTGCCCCTTTGACAGCAGGCGATGGGGATTCAACTGGTAGATGTACTCTCAATTTCCCTGAGGGAGGATGGCGCATATCGGTTTTACTCTTGTGGAAGTAGTTATCCATGAGGTTGCGATCTACTCCAGTGGCTCCTCGTACAAGTTCAGGATGAATGGAAGGAGCCACGGCTGCAGTGGGTTTCTGTATGTTTTGAATGAAATCCTGGGGTCGTCTTGGTCTTTGCAAAGTAGCCTCTAGTTCGTCGGCCGCCGATCCATAACTTCTCACGGGAGCCTCATAGTTGAACGAGGTCTCCTCTTGACCCAAAGAAGGCGCGTAACAACTGGAAGGTCGGGTCATCATAGCGTGGGCGTGGGGTGGAAGTAAAGGGAGCTCTTGCTGAGCCTGTTCCAAGTTATTCAACTTCTGTTCCCGTTTGGAATAGCCCACACTAGCACGGTTATGGTTCAACATGACATTTTCTTGGTTGTCCTTCAGATGGTAGCTGGCACCGTTGCGACCGCCAGTAATGACCCCTCCACCATTGGAAGTCTGTTTGATCTTGATCTTTTTGCACAGTATTAAGATCATGAAGAGAAGCACAATGAGGAAGAGCGAACAAATGATGGCCACCACCTCTTCCAGTTTCAAGGTGTAATTTTCTCGAGAATTGGCCTCATGTAGTCTGGGTGACAAGGACTTGACCTCATGGCAATAGATACCTCGGACAAATTTTGGACAGAGACATTGGAATCCACCTTCGGTGTTGATACAACTCCCGCCATTTTGACAGGGATTCTGATGGAGACATTCATTGATATCGATTGTGCAATTCTCGCCCATATATCCTCGGCATTTGCAAATAGCGCTTCCTGTACCTTCCTCGCATATTCCGCCATGTTGACAAGGATTGGGATTGCAGTATTTCCCATAATGGCAACGCTTGCCACTCAAGGAAAGTGGGCATTCACAATGGAAATCGTTCTTGAGATTTAAGCATTTGGCACCATAAAGGCAAGGGTTGGAAGCACAGGGATCCAGATCGTATTCACAATTGTCACCTTGGAATCGAGTGGGACAAACGCATTGGTATTCGTTCTCTTGTTCCAAACAAGTTCCTCCATTGAGACATGGATGAGAGCCACACACTCCAGGAGATGAAAGTGGACCGCACTTGAACTCGACATTGTTGAAGCGTCTCAATTTGGCCACTTTGGCCACATTGGCCAAATTGGCCACTTGGCTATCATCGGTTAAAAGAACTGGGAGAGCAATGCCGTCCAAACGAATGTCGTCCATGCATCCCACGAAACCTTTATTGAACGTTTCACCCGTTTGAGACGCGGACGAGACCTCGGCACCAAAATAGACGTCGGATTCCTCCAAGTTCAACACGTCGTTCACTCCTGGAGCCGCTCCTTGTTCTTCGAATTGATCGTCGACCGATATTTTGGCACTATTTCCATGTCGTTCCAGCTTGATCGTGTGCCATTCGCCATCGTTGATGGCAATTCCACTCAAAGTAACCAGACCCTCGCCACTTCCAAAGTTGAATCGGTATCGAAGTTTGCCGTTGACGATTTCCAAGACGCTGTAATCCACCAATCCCACGGCGTACATGATGTTCCCGGTTCCATGAAGGGTCTTCAAACTCAGTCCGAGGGAAAGATGCCGTTCAATCGAGCGCAACATGTCGTATTGGGCGTAGCTTTTACCGCCAAATGTCATTGGATTGACGATCCGACACTTTTTGCCCTCGGCTGTGGCACATGCAGTGAGGTTCACATTGCACAAGGCCCCGGTGAGTCCCACGGGACATTGACAAGAGTAGCCCTGAAATGAACTGTCGGGGATGCATTCTTGGAACGTTGAGCAAGGCTCTCGAGCGCATTCGTTCATGATGATCTCGCATCGATCCCCGGCAAAGCCCTGCTTGCACGAGCAAAACTTTTGATGTTTGAATTTGGGTGCCACAAAACTTGCTTCATCTGTGGAAATGGTAACCACACGGTCTTCGCCTAACTTGCCATCGTTCATCACGATTTGATCTTGGCACACTCCATTCTCACAACTTGTGGGTTCGCATTCATCTTGCTGAATTTCCACTAATCGGAGCCCCACTTGCTCGGACAGCGATGACAATTTGGCTTGTTCCAGAGCAGAGCGGACTTTCTCTCTTGAATAGTAATCGTCCTTAGATTTCTTCACTACAAAGAGAACCTCCAAATTGTTGGCATTGAGCCTCCAAGCGAGTTTTTTCTCCGAGTCTTTCTTCAAATCCTTGCTCTCTTCGGGAGGAGGCAATGAAGCAGATCGTTGTGCTCGGTTGGATGAAGAAAGGCCGGACTGAAGACTCAAAATGATGACGTCCTTTGTTCTCACTTTCATTAAGGTCTTGATCATCTTCACAAAAGTACCCTCGTAGCTATGAACGAATTCTTCCGCCGAAACAGATCCAAATCGTACCAGAACGGCATGATCCAACATTTCATCCGAGATCAGATGGACCAGAACTCGAGCTTGGGCGTATGTAGTGAATTTCCCATCGGACACTGAAATGTTCAAACTATAGCTGCCCACATCAAGGCCTTGCAAGGCCATTATCGTGCCCTTGTTATGATCGATCTCGAACAAATGCGATTGCGGCGGCAGATTGAGCACACTATATGTGGGCACCAGTTGGTATTGGAGCTGATCAAATGGGTCTTGATCGGAGGCTTTCACTTTCCCGATAACGGCTCCGGGAAAGTCATCTTGATATGATTGAATCATGGCGTCAAAAGGAACAACAATGGGCGGAAACTTGCTCTCCTCGATGATATTGACGGTCACGAACGAGTCGGAAAACAGAGGCGGAGCTCCGTTATCAAACACCCGGATCTGAAGGAAGTACTTGCTTTTGATCTTGTGGTCAAATTTGGTGGCCGTTTTCAAAGTTCCGTCTTGCTCCACTCGAAACGAGTTGTCATGGTTTCCTGCTCGAATATCGAAGGTGAATGGAGCTCCATTGGGTTCGTCGTCTGAATCTGTGACAGTAAATCTTTTCAAAACATGACCTATGGGTCGATCTTCTTGCACGTGGACGGTATAGTTGCCTTCGGGAAAGATGGGTGGGTTGTCATTGGCATCCGCGACGTCGATGTTGATGAGAACGGTGTTACTCAAGGATTTTGGCTCACCATGGTCTGTAGCTTTAACCTCGAGGATGTAACTTGGCACCATTTCTCGATCCAATGGGCTATTCACAATAATTACTCCACTATGTTCGTCCACCCTGAACTGATTGTGTCGATCGCCGGATTCGATGGAGAACGAGATGCGTCCATTTTCTCCTTGGTCCAAATCGTTGGCCGTGAGAGTTAGAACGTTGTCGCCCACGGAAGCACCTTCATTAATTAAGGCCGTGTAAGAGATTTGACTGAACATGGGCAGATTGTCGTTCACATCCTGAACAGTGATGTTGACCGTGGCATGGTTGCTTAAAGGTGGGTCTCCTCCGTCTTGAGCTTGGATGGTCAGGAAATATTCGGACGACTTTTCGTGATCCAGCTCTCCCGTAACAATCAGAACACCTGATTTAGGGTCGATCTTGAACTTGCGATGTTCGTTTCCACCAATGATACTGTAAGTGATATCGGCATTCACACCCGAATCTCGAGATGTAGCCAAGACACGAACAACATCGGCTCCTTCAGACACATCTTCAGGGATGGAGGCAAAGTAGAATTTGGACGCAAACTCAGGCGGATTGTCGTTGACATCCAGGATCAACACAATTAAACTCGTCTCGGAGAACAATTTCGGTCGGCCCTGATCAATAGCCCTGACCGTAAGATTGTACATGGCTTGTTCCTCGCGATCCACGGGCTTGGTAAGACTCACGATACCGGATATGGCGTCAATCTTGAAATGTTTCTTCCCAGCATCCCATAATTCGTAAGTGATCTTTCGATTATCGCCTTCGTCCAAGTCTGTAGCCAAGATCTTGGTGGCAATTGTGCCCACAGGCATATCTTCTCTGAGAGAAGCCGAAAAAGCCGGTTGTGCCCATTGAGGTGCATTATCGTTCACATCCAGGAGAATGATTTCCACATGAGTTTGACACTCCCATTCCGGCATTCCCGCATCTTGAACATGGGCAACCAAATTGTAAATCGATCTATTCTCTCGGTCCAAAGGCAACGCAGACGTCAGGATCCCAGATTCGCGATCGAGAGAGAAGGATTCGGCTCCATCTCCGGTCAGATAGAAGATTTGCTTGGCATTGGCTCCTTCATCCGCATCTTTGGCCTCGATGTTGAACACGAAGCTGCCCGGATTCACGTTCTCGAAGAGGGTCGTTTTGGAGTAAAGTTTCGAGCAAACTGGTGGAGAATCGTTGTCGTCCAATATTTCGATCGTCACTCGACAAGTGCTCACAAAAGTTCCATCCGTGACGGCAACTTCCAAGCGGTACGAGGAAATTGTTTCTCGGTCCAAACGTCGCGAAACAAACATTTCGCCATTTTTCTTGATCTGAAAAAGGGGGAGGTAGAAAAAAATTAGCAGGGCTTCCTTCCCAATCTCAGTTTCAAGGTCGAACAGATCGCTTGAACAGTCATGCCCAATTGAATACATTTGAAGAAAAAGGATTCTCGGAGAAGGGGAAAGGGGAGTATCAACTGGGAAAACAATGCGAGAAATCCTTTCACGACGAAAGAAGAAGAAGAAGAAGCCACACAAATGCTTTTCTAGTTCTTTCTCGAGTCCCAATCCCTTGACAGTCCCAATTCCAAGTAACTGACTAGATTCCCACATAATCCAATTGCTCTCGGGTGCAAAATTGAGAAACACCACCAATCTTCCGTCCCTTCTACGAAGCAGTACTTTAGTACCCATTGATTTGGACAAGAAGAACCCAAATGGAAAGTCCAAAGCCGATACGAACAAAGCCTAATAATCATAGAGGATCAATCCAAATTCTCAGTCATAACTCTTAACTTTGCAGGGAAAGGGAGAAAGAGGCTTCAAAGTTTCGCCAAAGCCCCGAAAACTTCTGCACCCATGCTAAGTCAAGCGAGTTTCTAACTCTCAAGGTTATGATCCAAGTTGAGACCTTTCCTTTCCACGTCTCGTTCTTTGGTAGGCCTACTAATTTGAGGCCCCTTTTAAGTACTCGTACGAACAAAGGGGCCCTGCAATTTGCCTATTTTTGCGCAAAGGATCATTATCTCTCTCTTTGTTGCACCCAAAGTAGAAGCCCATTTCATTTTTTCAGCGAACCATCCTCCATCCTCCACCTATGCCTATTAGTCGGAACTCACTCGGAACAGAGAGCCATTAATTCGTTTCGCTCGTGAGAAATGCATTTCAAGGGGAAATTTTCACACTGGATGGGATTGGATTTTTGTGCCTCCTGTACTTTTTTTGATGATATACCTCGACCAAAAGCTCGGAATTCATTGAACAGTTTGGGAGGTCGGTTTACAAACAGGCAAACCGAATTACCTCCGGCTCGTTTGCAAACGAAACGGACTCAGAATTGGTCACACCAAAAACATGTGTGTAATAAAAAGGGGGAAAATGATCGGACGTGTCAAATCTGCTTTGGCAAATGCACAATAATACTGAGCTTCGTCGTTCATGTAACACGGGCTAATCAAATCTTGAATCAAGGTCAAAAAGGTCAATTTTCCCAGGGTTCAATAACCACGTTTCGTGAGTAGAAAACACATTTGACAACCGAGGCAACCCAAATAATACGCTAATCATATCAAGTTTGACGTCCTATCCTACTCTGCCAAGCATTGCAGCAATGTACAGCTATAACAGCAAATAATAATAGACACTTGTACCCCCGTGCACATCCGACTATTGTTGTTGTTGTTGTTGGGAAGAACAAAAACAGGCGTCCATTAATGATGTCAATGATGTCTGGCTTCCTCTCAATCTCATGAACAGTCCGAGCAAAACAACCGACAAAACTTTCAAGTGCAACTTCCGATAGACGCTAGCTTCCAGGCTTAATGAAGATAGCAAATAGTACTCGAACTTGAACCACTTGCGTGTATGTATGTAAGTAAGAAGGTCGACTCACGACGAATTTTCGCGTCAATGTCGGCTGGAACTTGCTAAAGGCCTCAAGGACATAATGAAGGTTGGTTCCCATGTTGGCAGAAAGAGTCTTTAGAGAAGGGCTGTGTTTACTGCCAAGTTATATCAATGCTCTTTTCCTTTTTCTATTGTGCACAGGAAATGAAAGAGTGAACAAAAAGTGCAAGTTGTACGCCCCTAAACTCCATTAGCTCTCATCGCAAAGAAGCTTTCCCGTAATTCTAGAAAAAGCGAGGACCGATTGTCTATGTAAAGATTGAAAGTGACGAATAGCAGGAAGAACATGAGAAAGAAGAGCTATGGGTTCCATCATTTTCGATCTTGGATCTAGGATGAGCCATTTGGTCTTCCCCTACAAGACCCCTAATTATTGTTGTAAATATACGGTTGGCTGACTTTGTGGAAGGCCAAGGATGACTCATAACGACAAGGGAATCAAATTGGGCGCAATCATTAACCACGAAATTCCTTATCTTAGCAACAATAACCAAGCCAAAATGCTCCAACGAAACATGGAATTAGAAAGGGCTTTCACTCTCTCTTTCTCTCTTCCTCTATGCCATTCTGGCTCATAAAACAGACATAAATCTCGATAAAGATCGCAAATCGTACCTGGAATTGGCCTTTAAGGTCACCGTGGATGATGAAGTACTCGATCTCGGTTTTGGCCTCGCTGTCCTTGTCCTCGGTTTGCAACTGGAAAATGATCGTGCCTGGTAAAGCCCCTTCATTCACGGCCGCATTGTAATGGTTTTGACTGAACACGGTTGGGTTATCATTGGCATCCTTGACTTGAATCACAACCAAAGTCGAAGCTGTTTGTCGTGGGTTTCCGTTGTCATAAGCCTCAATTGCGAGCTCAAAATGAGTGTTTAGCTCATGATCCACCATGCCTTGTGTAGTGATCCAGCCGTCATTGGGGTCGATGTGGAACAAAGAGGCCATATGTTCCGATTTTTTAGCGAATCGATAACGAATTTCTCCATTGTTCCCAAAATCGAGATCCGTAGCTTGGACTTGAATAACAGAGGTATGCGGGAGCACAGCTTCAAAAAGAGACACTTCGTACTTAGCGGATTGGAACTCAGGAGGATTGTCGTTTTCGTCCAGGATTTGAATGGTGAGATCGTAGTACGAGTTCAAAGTGGGACTGGCGTCATTTTCTGCCAGAATGGTCAAGCTATGTTTTGACTTGAGTTCTCGATCCAAGTGACCGTTGATGATAACCCTGCCATCTTGGTCCACTTGGAACAATGAATCTTCACCTTGATAGTTCTCACTTGCCATTTTGTAGCGAACCACACTGTCGAGGTCGGTGCAATGGGCTCTCATGTGGGCCACCACCCGCCCTATGGGACTGTTCTCAAGAATGTAGTAGACACTATCTCGTTTTTCAAAAACGGGGGGAGCGTCCAAAGGGCTCATAATGTACACTTCAATGGGGACATCGGCGTGAAGTGGTCGGTCCCCTTGGTCTGCAGCTCGCACGAAGAATTGATAAATCTGGTTCTCGAGCCCTTTGGCAGACTGCTTTAAAACGATTTGTCCCGTGTTGGCATTGATCTCGAACACCTTGCTCACCTCGGAGGTCTTATTCTCATAGATGGAGTAAAAAAGAGCCGCATTAGCTTTATCGTCATCGTCCCAGCCTCCGATTTTGGTGACCACGGAACCGACGGAGAAATTAGCGGGGATTGTCACTTTATACTCGGAGAGCGCGAATTTGGGCTGATTATCGTTTTGGTCCGTGATGGTGACTTTGAGTTTCGTGAACCCATTTCTTCCCCCGGAATCTGTCGCAACAATGGGTAGCTCGTAGGTTTCCCGTTCTTCTCGATCAAACGATTTCAATGCCCAAACGAACCCAGTCGATTCGTCGACTCGAAAGAGTTTGGCGAGCTCATCAGAGGCCAGACTGTAGGTGATACGATCATTTCTGTCTGCATCCAAGGCCGAAATGCGGTAGATCCTCATCATTTCAGGCGTGTTCTCGGGGAAACTGGTCTCGTAGATGGGTCGTTCGAAAACGGGGGCAAAGCTATTAGCAGACAACAACGAGACCGTGACTCGAGCCCGACTCGAGTAGACGCCATCCGAGACTGAGACATTCAGGGAATACAACGACTGATGATCAAAGTTGTGCAAGTTCACCAGCGAGATCACCCCTGTCCGCTCAGCCATGGAGAACACTTGGTGCTGGTTGCCTCCGGTAATGGAGTACACCAGCTTATCTGCATCGATTTCGTCCAGATCAATGGCTCGAACCCGACCCACAAATTGACCTCGTTTGGAACGATCGGAGAGTCGGAGCATGTACTCGGGTTCTTCAAATGTGGGTGCATTGTCGTTAGCATCTTCGACGATCACCGTGACCAAAGTTGAGCTGGTCAGAGGCCTTGGGCCTTTGTCGGTAGCCAAGACAGTGAAAATGTGTTGGCTCTCTTGCTCGTGATCGATGGTTCGTTTTAGATAGATCTCTCCGCTCTTGGAGTCAATGTTGAAGAATTGGGACGAGTTTGAGCGATCCAGTTGGAGGGAATAAGCTATTTCTTGATTCTGACCAGTGTCCGCATCGGTGGCAAAGACCGCCGTGACTTTCGATCCCACCGGAAGTGATTCGGATATTTTGACTTCATAGGAGTCACTTTGGAACTTGGGTTTGCAATCGTTGACGTCCTCCACTCCTAAGAGAATAATAACTTCGGCATAGCCTCCGTTCACTCCATCCGTAGCTCTGAGAGTTAGTTGGTAATGGGGCTTAACTTCAAAATCTAACGCTTCGACGACGGAAATCACACCCGAGTTGTGGTCCACGGAGAATTTATCTTCCTCATTCCCTTGTTCCAGGGTATAAATCAATTTTCCCTCCTCTTCATTTGGACTCTCGGCTTGGACACTCAGAATGGGGGAGAAGATCTCCACGTCCTCTCGCACACTGGACTTGTACAGTTGTTCCAAGAAGATTGGAACCGATTTATCAATGACTTTGATATGGACCGTGACTTCAGCACTGAATGGAGGACTTCCTCCATCGTAAGCCGCTATCGTCAGACGATAATCCTTGCCGTAGTTATCGAGTTGTTTTCGTAATGTAATTTGCCCCGATTTTCGGCCAACTCGAAAGAGCTCACCGTTGCCTTTCACAAGTTGAAAATAGATGTCGCCATTGGCATCAATATCCCGGTCCACCGCACTGACACGCAAAATTGGAGCATCCTCCTCGGTCTCTTTGGACATCACAGCATGATAGGGTTGATTCGTGAACATCGGCGGGTTATCATTGATATCTAGCACTTTCACTTCCACAACAACGTGAGCCACACGTGGCAAGGTTCTAATTTGATCCACACTTCGCACTTCCACCACAAGCTCGTAGAGATCCTTGAGCTCGCGGTCAAAAGCTTTTCCCACTGTTCGAATGGCCCCTGAGGTTTCACCAATGGAGAACAAGTCCGTGGGATTGAGCAGTGAGAATCTGAGGTTTTCATTCAGCGAGGCTCCCAACACGGTAACCACAACGATCACATCAGTCTTGGTCGAGTTTTCAAGCACCGTGGCGAAATAGCGAGATTTGCCAAAAACCAGCCCAGAATTGTCCGAGCGTTCCACTTGAATGCTAACGAGAGCCCGATCCGAGTACTTGCCATCGGAAACGGAGATCTCTAGCGCATAATTAGACGACGCCCCCACTTCTTTCTCTTTAGCCACGAGGATCTGGCCTGTGGCATGATCAATTGCGAACCTTCCGGTCTCGTCCCCTCCAGTGATCGAGTACCTCAAATTGCTTTGAACCCCCTGGTCTGGATCCGAGGCATTCACGCGTATCACGGACACATCTTGGAACGTGGGCAACAACAGGACTTGTGTGTACTGTTTCTGAGAGAACACGGGAGGTGAATCGTTCTCATCTATCACGTTAATTCGAACTTTGGCCAAGGAGAAGGAGGCCAAACGAGGGTGGCCTCGATCTGAGACTCGCACGTAGAACTCGTACCAAGGCGTCTTTTCAAAGTCGAGATTCATAATGGTTCGAATGGCTCCGGTGCTTTCGTCAATGGCGAAATAACGCTTGGCTGTCTCATCCATTATCTCGAAAAAGAGCAGTGAATTGACGCCCATGTCGGCGTCAGTGGCCTTTATAACCAAGGGACTGTGAGACTCGAGCAAGATCAATGACCCTGTGGAGGCGGATTCACTCACGCGACCTTCGAAGAAGCTCTTGGCAAACCTGGGTTCGTTATCATTCAAATCCAACACATGTACATTCAATGTACAGAGGGCTTTCATACCCACGGTGTTGGAAACTTGGATGGTGAGATTGTAGAAGCGCTTCTCTTCAAAGTCCAATTCCCTTTGGGTCATCACAATGCCAGTGCTTGGGTTGATAAAGAACATGGCCTCATCGTTGCCTTGGCTGATCTCATAGCGAAGGCTCGATCGACTCCGAGCTTTGACTTGAATGATGAAATGACCTCGCGGTTGATTCTCATACACTTCAGTGGCATAATGCGGTCGCTCAAATCGGGGGGGAGCATCATCCGCCATGGTCACCACAATATGGACTGGAACCGTATTGGATTGGGACACCTCACCGTGATCCGAGGCACGAATGGTGAGCATGTATTCACTCTCGACCAGCATGTTCAAAGGCCTGGCCACCGAGATCAGACCGAGATTCTCGTCAATGAGGAAACTATTGCCCACATTACCCGAGGCAATTGCATAAGAAATCCGACCATTGTCCCCTTGGTCATTGTCGATGGCCATCACTTGAATGACTTCGGTGCCCAATTCCGCGGTCTCGTGAATTTTTGATTGGATCAACTCGGACAAGAACGTGGGAGCATGGTCGTTGTGATCTTGAATATGGATGATCACTCGCGCATAATTAGATCGAGGGGAGAGAGTGCCCTGATCGGTTACAGCCACCGTCAGGACGTGCTTTCGATTGCGTTCGTGGTCAAGTCGCTCTTTGATTGAGATCACTCCATTAGTTGGATGGACGTGGAACTTATTCCACGAGATCGGATCTTGAGCCGAATGGAGTGAGAAGAACACTTTGCCATTCCTTGCACTATGACTAACATTGAGACGCGTGATATCGGTGCCAATGGCCACGTTCTCGGGGATGTTGAGCTCGATTCGCGAGGCCTCAAATTCCGGTCGCACTTCACTCACTTCCACAACTTTCACGGCCACGTACGTGAGCGAGACAAACTTTCCGTCGGAGACACTGACCGTGAGATTGTAGAAGGGTTGTCGCTCCCAATTGAGCGGTCTAGCCAACAGTATGCTGCCCTTGTCCGGGCTAATATAAAAGTCCTGCTCTTTATCCCCTTCCACGATGGCATACCAGAGTTGATCCCCAACATCTTGATCCTCGGCTTGGATGAGGGCCACTAAATGGCCCACCTCATCGGTTTCAAACACTTGAGCTGGTCGTGTGTTTCGGATTTTGGGCGCGAATTTGGAATTGGATCCAGCCATGGGTTGGATTTGAATCGAAACGCGAGACAAAGCGGATTGGGGCATTGCTCCATGATCAGTTGCCTTGACGAGCATATCATACTCTTCACCAGCCGTTAAATCATTAATGGCATAAATCACCCCGGTGAGGGGGTCAATCTGAACTTTTCCCTTGGCCAAGCCAGCCTTCAAAGAGAAAGTGAGACGTCCATTATCGCCTTCATCGCGATCCAAGGCCATGCTTCGAAACAGAGGCTTTTTGTGGGTGGCCAGGGCGAAACTCTTTTCACTGAATGCCTCCCAAGTGCTGTTTCCAAATTGCTCTTCCCATTGTTGGTTTTCTCGTTGGAAATTCTCCCTTCCGTTCACTTGCACACCGCCTTTGTTATTTAAACCGAGTCCGTCATCTTCGTGGCTGGTTTCCTGGTCATTCTGAAGCCGATGGCTTTGTGGGTGAACAATGGTTTCTGGCAGTTGGACTTTGTAGATTCTCTCCAGGAACTCGGGTTGATTATCATTTACGTCCGTGACAGTCACAATCACTTTGGTTGTCGAGTTCAAAGCGGGTTTCCCATTATCCGAAATCCTCACCTCCAAGACGTGCTCAGCTTGAACTTCTCGATCCAGAAGCCGTTTGGTGGTGCTCATGATGCCGGTATTTGAATCCATGTGAAACAGAGATTGTGGGTTGCCAGTGATAATCTCATAAGTCAAACTTTGCACACCGTCAGGGTCGTCATCTGCATCCTCGGCTTCCAATGTGACCACATGAGAGAATGGTTTGGCATTCTCGGCTATGCTCGGTCGATACAGAGGCTCTCGAGTCAAAGGGATGTTATCATTGATATTAAGCACTTCAATGTACACATATAACTTGGAAGACAAGGGCACTGCGCCATAATCTTGGGCATAAACCGTAATCCAGTAATGGGACTTGGTTTCTCGGTCGAGAACGGCCAGCGTTTTGATATTGCCTCTGTTATCGATGAAAAACGTGCCCAACCCATCGCCATCGCGAATCGAATAAGCGATACGACTGTCATCGGAATCTTTGGCATCAAAGTCTCGAGCACTCACAGTGGCCACATGAGTACCAATAGGTTTATCTTCAGGTATGGCAGTTCGCAGGAAGAGGCTGTCAAATCGAGGAGGAAAAAGGTTTTCGTTCACGTCAAGTATTTCGATGATGAACGTACACAACGAGGACAACGAGGGTGAACCTTCGTCTCGAGCTTTCACCGTGAGATTGTAGAGTTGTTTGAACTCGTAATCCAATTTGGACTCCACCCGCACGGTGCCAGAAATTTCATCAATCGAAAACTCCATGGGAGTTGCTGATGGGCTCCCCTCGAGAGAAAATCGAATTTTACCCCCTTGATACAAGTCGGGATCGAAAGCATCCACCATCCCCACAACCGCCCCAATAGGTAGATCTTCTCGCACTTTGACGGTATATTTCTCCGCAGTAAATTGGGGAGCCACATCATTCACATCCAAGACTCTCACCCTGACCATAGCACTGGAGGAGAGAGGGTTGGTCAAACTGCTGTCCGTGGCACGAATCCGGAGGTCATAGAATTCCTTTTCTTCCCGATCTAAGGCTTCAGAAACCACCAAAAGTCCCGTGAGAGGGTTCAAAGAGAAGGCCTGGGTCTCGGTATCCAGATGGTAAATCACTTTCCCATTTAATCCCACATCCCTGTCAGTAGCGTTGAGGGTCACGACCGGAGTTCCTTTTCGCGTGTTTTCCGGGAAAAAGAACGAGAATGTGGACTTGAAGAATTGGGGCGCGTTGTCGTTACAATCTTCCACGATGATGTGGAGAAGTCGCGAAGCGGACTTCTGAGGGACGCCTTGGTCGAAAACCGTGATGTTGAGCATGTAGTCGGAGGTACGCTCTCGGTCGAGATAGCCATCAATTCGGAGGTCACCAGTTTGAGTATCGATTTTGAACACAGAGTCCACGTCTCCATCTGATATCACGTACAAAAGGGCACCGCTGAAGCCAAAATCTCGATCTCTGGCCACTACCTGCAATGACAAAAAAGAGAGACTCGATCTTAGTCGGAGAGTAGAGCCAGCACACCACAGACTTTCATTTTCTGACACCTCCAGAACTTTTCCCGTCGTTCGGGCCTTTTTTGTTCAAGGTCAAAAGAGAGTGCTCTTTCTTCAGTACTTGACTGCCATGGAAGAAGTACTACTAAGCGAGGAACTAGTCGTAGTAGTTTGTCTACTGTAATCCACAGCCTTCGTGAGCCTTCTGGGCTTGAACCTCATTCCAAGAATATTGCTGGGATATGCAAATGGAATTGGGTGAGTGCCCCCTTTTTTACTTCTGGGATCACCAGAGAGGCCGCTGTCCATGTTTTCAAATGCGTTCCAACAACACTAGATATTTTTTGAACGAAAAGGTGTCGTAAATCACACGAGCACGGCTGCTCTAAGCATGTTAATAGTATTGTGCTCTTTTTTTTAGTGCATAAACAGCCTTCAATATATCGTTGCAACGGAAAACAACCATCCATCATGAACCAAATGGAGACCCCAAAGTCTGGGAAAGGGAATCATATTCAACTTAATCCATAACCAGGAACTTTCTCGTTCATTCATTTCTGTGTTCGAGTTCCAACCTTATTTACGAACACCTTTCACATCGTCGTTAGGGTATCCTAGAGTTATCCAACCACTCGGTCATCATTTGGAACGAACAAGCTCTCAAGGTAGTTAGCGCAATAGCGTATACGGAGCTGTTGAAGATCACTATATATACTATACGTACTGAGTTAGAGCAATTTATTATCCTCCCCATGCTCTCCCCCTCGTTCAAGGAAACATTGCTGATGCTTGGGTTCCTCTTCCAAAGCAAGTGGGATCAGAGAGGGTCCCAGCCTTCATCCTACATATATTTCATTTCAACATGCTTCTCTTCTCGTGCATAAGGATCGTCCATAAAGCGAACCGATCATTTCGAAATGAAAATGGAGGTTCTTTTGTTCCACCTCGGGAAGTTGTGTGGGTTCGGCTGGACAAAGAACGTTCCATTTCCTCAACTTCTTTCAAGGTTGTTCTGCTTGATGAGAAACTGCGGAGTTTAAATGGGATATTTAAAATTTGAATCCCTTCTCTGAAGACCTGATGACAAGGGAAAGTTTCCTGGATTTAAAGGCTATGGGTGAGCTCAACCGCAGTTGTTAAAAGTCTAAGCCTCTTCGGACATGTGGTTGTCTCATCGTCTAATAGTAGCATACATTCATACGAAAGTGCGTCTTTGTAGGAGAGAAGCACAACGTTAGATGACAAAGTGTTTCTTCCTTGCAGGCCTCCTTTTTTCTTTTCTCATCAAATATTTATTCTCACGGAGAGTAAATGATAGTAATTCCGCATAGCGATACATCACCACGAGACGGTGTGAGGAGCAACGAATAGAAACCAAGCTCTTTGAGTTCTTTCGAGCGTCTGCAAGATCGTCTAAGGCTTTTATCCGCCACAAGAACAAGAAGCAAGAAGATGGAAATGCGGCTAATTTACCCTTTGAAGCGCTCGTGTTGTTCTCGTCGAGGCCTTTGCCATCGTTTCCACTTCCTCTCTACTGAAATGGAAATCACAGCGATCCCTTCTTTGACAAGTCTAAAAAGCACATTTCCAGCCAAATAGCCCGATGAGAGAGAGAGAGGGCAAGAAAAAAAACTGAAGACCATTACTTTTCTTTCACCACACAAACAAAAAAGGGGGCAACCAACAACATCCTCTGCCAGCAGCAGATCATCAACAGACGGGAGTGTTTGACAAATGAGGAACTTCCAAATAAACAAGGTGCTTTTTTTCTCTTTCCTCATGAAGCTCACTTTTGATCCCAGTTGAGCCCAAGCTAACTAGTCCTCTCATATATAACCTGTAAGGTTGGGGTGAAGAGCCATCACTTTATCATCTACAGCTCACGTTGATGCGTGATGCTCGTTATGGACCCTTCGTACATGAAGACAGCTCTCCCAGTAGTAAACTGGTGTTGTTGCTGATGTTATTGTTGTTCCTGCAGTGGGCGAATGGTGGTTGAAACTTATCTTGGGGAGAGTAAACAAGCTTGAGGCTAACTATTAATCACAAATGAAGCCAAAAGTGAAGGGAGCTCGAGAACCCCGTGTGATCGTGAAAGCGCCATGTGTTCAAAAGGTCGGGCCAAAGCTCCGTCTTCCTCTTGGCAACTAACTGCCTTCGGAAGCATAATGCCCTCAACACTTCATTACTGACAGTAGAGCTTCGAGGCAAAGTAAATTAACACCTAACACGGAAACCAAAGGGACAGACCCCGGTTCCAAACCGATAAGGGTTTTTTAGAACAATGTTTCGTTTGCACTTGTCCGTTCCAATGGTTTATGTTAATTGTCCAATCATCAGTCCTCAGCTACTGGGATAATTCTGTTTACGTATCGTCTTGTGGAATGGTAAAGTGCCCTTAGGGATGGACGACTATGAACCCTCCCCACGACTAAATTGGATGGTGAAGTTTGCGGGGGTGGTGTCTTCTGGGCATTCAACAACATGGAATGGAACCTCGGAAAAGGAATAATGAGCTGCTGCCATCCCGCAAGCTATACTATGTTCTCCCCACCCAAAACTTTCGGTTGGGTCGCCCACCACAATGTGCAATACAGCCAGCTCGGTGCGTGGATTGCAATCCAAGGGGGAATTTCACAGAAATCTGGCGAGTGGCTTTGGGCGAGAGAAGAATCGTCTTTACGAGATACCATACGGACAATATCCCATATACTAGCTCATTCGCACACACACAATCTGGGGCCAAGTCTTTGAACAGAGATCCTCGCGTGGTCGTCTCTAAACGTGGGGGCAATTCCATCTTGACAAAATCGGGTCGTTGAAAAGAGCTTAAATACACACAGAGAGCTCGATATTCAGCACGCTTGTTTTCGGGAAGAGTTCGTCTTGAAATTTGAGCATTCACTCCTGTCAAACGTTGCCAAGATGATATTCATTCCATTTGAACGGAGGCCAAATTACCAACTCGGAAAAAATAACTCGGGGTGCAATAAAATGCGGCAAAACGAGTTATCTTGGCCTCAATTTTCCATGGGGGTAATTCTATCGAGTGTTTCGGAGGCAAATTTCGAAAAGTCACTCTAGGGAAAGAACAGCCATAGAGCGAGAGAGAGAGATGACCGAATCCTCACTCACTTTTTCGAAGGGCTAAAACGGCCGTCAGGTAAATGGACAGACATTGCACAGGGTGGTGGTGTTCATTACTCCGTCGATCTCGTCCATGGCGTGAAATGAATTTTAAGGAGCAAAAAATCTTGCTACCTGGCTAAACTGTCGCTCTTCTGAGATAAGCCACAAGGGATTAAAATCGACATGCTGGCACCATTAGTCACGATGTCCTCAATCGCCTTCACCTGAAGCCTCTAATTGGCATTTCAAAGGGGTAAAAAACAACACGAGAGCTAAATAATGCCACACTCTCGTTTCTGTCGCCACTCTCTTCAGTAAACATGGCTAATCGTACTCTTCAAGATCCACGGGGATAAGGTTCATAATCAAATTACAAGAGTGGTAGTAGCTCTTTCATTACGCCATCTCATTTGTCATTCAATTAAAACGAGGAAAAGTACCCTTAAAGGGTTCTGTTCTTGGAACAAGTACGACTTCCGTCATGCTCCCCTTGTTCCTTTCATTTGATGTTCTTGTTCCCTATACATCACGTGGTCGAGTGGAAGCCAATGGAGGGTGGGTATTTATGTAGCAGAGCAGTTTTCTGTGTGGCCTTTCCGAAAACTCAGGGCTTATTAAAGAAGGGAGTTTTTTTGCACTATCGGTCTGAGTTGGAACAAAGACGAATGTCTATTGGGGTAATGAACAAACAGCCTGAGGGAAGGAGAGATCAGATTAGATTGAAGCGAACAACTAATGCATATTCTCTTTTCCTCTGGCCAGACCAATGCCACAAACGGCAGATTCTCCGGTCTGATATCCTTTGAAGTAGGGTCCAGTGTCTTGAGAAATGTTGGGTAATAAGTGCATCGAGTGTAGAACTGGATTTTTTAAAGGCCATCAATTGATTGGGTGACGGCAGGGTTATCAGTTGGCCACACCAATATAATGAGACAAAGACAAGGGCTAACAGGGTGAGGGAAGGGGAGCTTGGAAGAGCCCTCTTAAACGTGGGTTTCTGACCTAATTGAGTAACGTTTGGCAACTTTTCCCTCCCCTCTTTTCTATTCAGTATCAGAATTTCGCTCGCTCCCTCTCCATTTTCCAAGTCTCTAATCTGAAGAGTGATTTTATCATTCGGGCCTTAAATTGCTGTCGTAAAAATCGTTTCAATTATGTTTCTGCTGCCCAGTCAACCAAAGAAGAATTTAAGAGACTGCTTCACATTTGCGTGAGGAGGGCATGCGCTTGTTTTGCTTTGGTACTTGATTTAAATTAGAGCTCTAGAGTGACATGAGTTTCGCTAAAATCTGAACAATTTATTTCA
>JAAGOF010000271.1:43685-66004 GCA_010645155.1 Tigriopus japonicus
CTTCACATTTGCGTGAGGAGGGTATGCGCTTGTTTTGCTTTGGTACTTGATTCAAATTAGAGCTCTAGAGTGACATGAGTTTCGCTAAAATCTGAACAATTTATTTCAATGTATGTTTTTTCACATTTTCAATCGCATTTCAAACCGATTTTCGGTTTGCTTGAAAACAGAACAATTCCGTCGTTTTAAGAAATGAAGAGATTGCTTATGAGTTCAATCACAATTTGTCACTTCATATATATGGTGATCTATCATCACAAAAACCATAACTTCAAGAACACAAGCTCAGTTTTGTATCACCACAATATATATGACATAACCATAAATCCAACTAAAGCAAAAATATAATCCAGTTGGTTGTAAGCAAACCTTGTTATTATTCAACAACTTACACCTCGTAAGTTCACACTCTCGACATACAACGTCTCTAAATCGGACACATGAAGGGTTGTTGGCATGAAGCCAGTCTCCAAAAGATAGCTAGCGAGTTTCTTCTGAGCGTTATGGGCAACAATTGAGAACATGTTCCGCCACTTACTTAGGCAGCCTGCCTAGCTTCTTCGGTGGTGAGCAATGGCCAAAGTAATTCCAACGATGGCAATAAAATATTTCTACGCCGAGTTTTCATTTGTCATGACACCTTGTACAGGCACAAAGCAAAAACGTTGACAGGAAGGGAACGATATTAATGATCTTTTTAGGCCGAAAATCCCCTCTGCCCTCCTAAGTTTGCGAGACCGATGAGATCTGTCCGTCAGCCACATTTCGAGAAGAAGGTAAACAGAAGTGTGAAGATCAAGGAGAAAAACGAAGGTGATGGTGGTCTTGGTTTGATGATGATAAGTACTACCTAGCTACATGAGGCAAAGGGGGAGAGTGGCTTTGAGGCCAAACGAGATAAGAAATTGAAAGGGATTGCTTCCCCACTTGTATATCGGCATGTTCACTGTTTAGTGCCTAGTTACGTAGAACATTCTACAACTGTACATAGTGCTCAGATAAAGAGAAGGACGTCCAATATCCGACACATTAAGAGCCTGCCAAAGAGAATAGGAATGAAGGGGAAACAAAGATATAAAGATAGGCAAGGAAACAAAGAAGGGGAAGGGACTGGACACGCTGGAATCTATCCCGTCTTTCACCCTCTTCACCGGCATTCACCCACAAGAACCCTTATTTAGTGGTGTTGACGTGCGAGAATGATCACGTTAGAGATCTTGCTTCGGATTTCTTGTCCATATCGACGTACTGACTATTAGGATCATCACAAAAGAGTGCAATGTCTATTTTCAGGCAGAGGGGTGGATTTTTTCCTGTAAACAATTTCTTGCCAAATAGTCGAGAGATTCCAAGTAGGCCGTCCGTGATTAAAAAAGAGCCGTTTAAGGGGCGACCCATTATGATATTCGCTCTCCCTCCCTTTCTTTTTTAATTTTCTGACTTCCTGGCCCTTCCAAAACTGGGCTTCTTCATTTGTTTTGTTCTTGGTTCTTGCGAAACTTTTTTTCCTTCAAAGGTGAAGAGTTGAGAGATTTTGTTTTCCCCCGTGGGAGGATAGGCTATTCACAGGTTGAAATGAGTGGAAACTTTGTTCGAATCCCGAATTTGTGTCAAGTAAACGAATCGCTTTGTCTTGAAAAGACCGCCCACGTGTGGCGCTTAGTCTTGGGTTTACATTTGGGTGTCAACAGATTTCTCTTTGAGAGTCCCCTGGAAAAAATGGGGCCAATGACTTGAATGAACGATTAAATTGAACAACTTCATCGCCTTCGTCGGGTCGATTGGTCACACCGCAAAAGCCGTGACTAGGCCTTGATGGGTAGTTTGTTATTAAAAAAAGCCTCCACTAAGAGCATTGAATTTACACCAAATCCAATTGGCCGATGAGCTCGTCCGATTTCAAAGCGAGCGAACTTCATTAAAAATTGGAACATGTTCGAATTTTTGCAAATTCTCGTACAATTCCTAACGAAGCGTAATGCTCTTCAAGAGCTAGTTTAGCCGATCAAGTCATTCGTTCAGTAACTTGAGAGCCAAGCTCATCTGTCATTTTGCAACGAGGCGAATGAGGCGTTTGCTCGTCTACTCGTTCCACTTCAAACTGGCCGAAGGTGCCGAAATCAAGCACACATGTCGCACATTTCCCGTGTTTTATCGTTTTCCTACTTCCTCTTCCTCTCTTCAACCCTTTCCACGCGAAGGACAACTGCTTAATATTGGAAGGAGGAAGAATTAGCGTGACATAAGAATGACATTTCTTGTCTCTTTTTTGATGCCTCCTCTCCTTTTCATTGGCAGGCAATCCCACATAATTTTGCCCGGGATTTACAACAGTGTCTGTTTAATTCATAAACAAAGCACGTAAGAAGGCAAAAGGCGTGCTAAAAAAACTTACTCATCCAAAAGAAAATGTTTACTTAACTCAAACAAACTCGGGAGATATTCACACCAATCTCTTCGTCATAAGATAGTTTTTGTTGCCATATGTGGACGACGTTTGTCACATTTGAAATTCTAATTCCATTTGGCATACCTTCCTTTATGGCCCCATAGAAAACAGGCTCCCACAGATGAGAGATTTGAAGAGGAAAAATCACGGGGGAAATAAATCGAGCAATGGTTTCCGACTGATTTCGTGCTTCCTTCCAGTTTGAGAGTTCCAATGAAACTCTGACATGAAAAAAAATCTCAATAATTTATAGCTTATGACTGAGTGTGCGAGTCTGTGTACGTATGTATGTGTGCATGCGGGACATGCTCAAGGTATCGCTGCAACAATCTCAAACCTCGTGCGCAATTCGAATTTATCTTGCCCACCCCCCGCATTTAATTTATAATCCCGAAAAATGGGGGTTCTTCAACTCGCCTCGATGGGTTCCAATCCCAATCAAAAATCAGCAGAATCTCATCGGAATTGAAGTGGAGGGCGAAGACAGGAGGAAAGAATCTGGCGACCAAAGGAAGCGGGAAAAAGAGGATGAAGAAGGAGGTAAGGAAACATGCCCAAATCCTCAATTCAAACAACTTCATCCAAAGAAAGCTTTCTTTGTTCATCCATCCCGGGAGGCGAGGAAAGAAGAAGCAGAGCATATCTGGGGAAATCATTTTGAAGAGGAACGATCTTCAGATTCAGATAGCATAATATTCCCAACTTCATGCGAAGATATTCATTTCTCTCAAGAGAACGAGGAAGCCCCTCTCATTTTCGGATCTTCGCTCTTGCTCTCCCTCTCGAGGTCTGCCAAAAACAATCTACAGTAGTATGCCGCACTGGTTCCGTTTGCCATAATAATTATCCATCACTTGGGGAGCTACGAAGCCACATTAAGGTAACCGAGAAATGATTCCTTTCCTTGGCAGCCAAACTTGAGTGGTGTTCCGATTGTTCGCAACCCACGCACAGGCGGACTTGTATATATTTGTACATGCTACGCACATACATTTGTAACACAGTCCATTGGTAGATTCGGAAGTAATAAGTATACCCGTTGTCCATTTGGAACAAACATGCGGAATGTGGAACAAGAAAGGGTTCGCATATCCATTGGAAAAAAGCGAGGGGAGCGTGTTCACCACGTTCAAAGAAACCAAAAAAGAAGGGGGAGAGAGGCCATGCAATCTTCACACCTCCACAATGCAGCAAGTCCTTTTTATGAAGGAATGACGCACCTTGCCCTTGCACATTTTAATATATTCGATTCATGTCTCTGGTGAGGAAATTGCAAGTGTGAAGGCTAAGAAGAAAAAGGGTGTTTTTGACGTATGGCTGCCAATCGAAAGGCTTTAGAGCTTCCTTTTTCCTACAGTAGAGTCGTTCGAGTCTCTTTGCTTTTTTGTCCAGTAGTGGAATGCTTTATGGGAAAAGAACAAAGCGGTTCAGGCCTAAAACAAAGAAGACGAGCCTGCAAATATTGGCTCCGATACCAAACACCAGAGAGACCCAAGTGGATACATGTACACTGGCATTATGTAGTGTAAGCAAGATTCACTCACTCACTAAGTAGGTAAGCTGGCCAACTCTCCACCCAACCATGTTCGCAATATTAGTGGGCTCTTTCGGGCCGCTCAGGGACCCCAAATTCATGCGACCTTTACTACCACTTAATACACACTGAAATGACCATCCCAGATTATGTCTGACAAGCTATTTCTTTGCATTATCTCCGATTTCATTCATCGCTTCACAAACAATCGGATGAATCTTCATTCGCTTCGGGAACCCTGTCGGTTTTACATACCAAGGAGGGTTGTTTCAAGATGCTCAACCGAGTGGGAAATGGAGGGAAACTCACTCTGATTCATTCATTCATTATGAGCCAAAATGGCACACTTCGTTAGCGAATATAGGGTACAAAAGAAACGGGAGAGAGAGAGAGAGAGCTCATTTCTAAATCCAGCGACGTCTTTTGTTAAGCCACTATGCAATATGCTTGCACCAACTGCTCATTGTAGTTCTCCACATTGGCGAGAGCTACGACAAACGATAATCAAGAGCTTTAGAGAACATTGCCAAGGAGGACAAACAAGACAATCTTAGGAGACTGGTTTTGTTCGATTTGCGGCTACTGTCGAGTACAAACGTCTTAAGTCTACAATTTTTTAACGTTCATGGCGCCAGATGCCTAATTTAGCTTGAATAATGGCCAATGCTTGCCAGAGAGAGAGGGAACAGAAAAGAGCTTGTATCAAATTTCATGGAGACGCAATGACGAAAAATCAACGGAGAGAATTATTGGATCAGAATGGAGAGGAAACAGCAGGAAGGAAAGAAAGAAAGAACGAATGAAAACGAGCGACCGATCGACCATGGGGGATACAAATGAGAAATTGATTATTTGATCATTTGATTCGACACCCCTTACCAGATCAGGCTTGGAATGATTGCGATTGCATTACAAAATGACGACATTCCCCTTCGGCACATCTACCTCTGCAATCACAATACCTTTATGATGAGTTCAGATAGGATCAGCAATCACGGAATTACCTATGAGGCCAAACATTTCTTGGAATAATCAACGACACGACCAAGTCAGAATAATTTAGAGAAACAAACGGACACGTCATGTTTTCTTCAATTTGGCAATGAAGAGGACACAAAAAAATGTCAAATGACGTAACCACACGGCACGAAATTCACTGCTGTCGGTGTTCCAAGAGTCACAGATGTCGAACGTGACAGACTTGATCACTCCTGACACTTTCCTGCAAGGTTTCTGTCAATTCCAATCCTCACAGTCGAAAGCTTTGAAAGCATTCTCACCCCAGGAGGGATGATGAGGGGGTGGTGCACAATACGCAAGTACGTATGGCACCGTGAACGAGTGCGGAATACTCGTTATTCTCTGTAGTTAGACGCAGGTACTCGGTGTCTGTATGTCTGCAGAGGGTTGTAAACATGACAAGTTCCCTCCCTACATAAACAAAATAGACATCGCATCGCAAAATCTATCGGGAAAACCCCTTTCTGGAGCTCAGACTCAGTCATTCATTTTCATGCAAACTGGTGTGTTCAAAAGCGTTCTGGCTATCGAAACAAAGTGCATTAAAATTCTCGTAGGCGTCTGTGAGCTCCATTCATTCGCACAGGATATGCAGATTAGCACTCCAGAGTAAATATTGTCACGTTCATGAAAAAAAAGTGGAGATTACTCAAAAATGACGTAGGCGGAGGTTGATCGAGCATACTACCAACCTTTACAAGAAGCCAATTATTCACGAGCATTGAGCTCACACCATTGAGGAAGAGAATGGAGAGGAAAGTGGGGGTGGATGCTCCTCGCGTTCTCTATTCCTCTTTGCGCGTTTCAATTGTAGTACTCCCTTATTCAATCCATGAAAAGAATGTGCTTTGCTGGGTGGACAACTTCATCTCACATAACGGAGGGAGATCCACAATGTATGTATGTATACCGTACTACACTTCTTCCACAGATACTAATGACAAGGATGAAACGAGGGGGAAAAATCAATATTTCGGATGCTTGCGTGTGCCCTTTAGCTACCTGCCTGTTCCATCACTTCAGAATTGAGATGGAACTTGATCGGGAAACGTGTCATTCCCTTTTAGGAACTGAAGAACCTGCAACGAAATGCCCTTTCCAGGATCATAAAAATGAGCAGAAGAGCAGAAAACTGCACCGGTGCCGCAGACACTTATATTGTCAGCTCAAACAGGCGGTGCATTGATTCCTCGTAACTCTGAGCAATTACGAGATGCTTCGAGTGTAGCCAGAGCATCACAGAGAGTAATAATGTTCGCCTTTTTGGATGGATTGAGCCACTAGAGTAGTATGAAGCAGGCTTGGCTTTGAGGATGGCTGCGTTTTGGAAGCATCCTGACTGGCTTCCTGTCTTGATTGCACACGGAATGAATATCCATAAGCAGATTAGTTTGGATTGAAGAGAGAGAAAATGAGAGTAAAAGCGTAAATCCAACATTTCACGGGCGACAAGAGATAGAGGCTTGGTTTCCATCTCTCTGACATGTTGTAGGCTTTATCTCTTATGATTAATAATTTCAATCCAATCGCGACCTTCGAGTAAGGCATTGATACATTGCTTCATTTCTAGATACAGAGTTCAAGAGCGATCCTCGTGGTGACTGATAACTGATAAGATCAGAAGATGGATGGATATTGTAGAGAATCAATCAATACGACGTGCCCTCTCCATTCTAAAATTGCGGTTTCAAAATAGCTCGGATGCACCGAACAAGTTCACTTTCGTCTCGAATGTGAAACCAGGTCATCATCATCAAACTAGTCCCCATTTACCTCTGAGTGAAGGGAAGGCGTGGGTCGAGACTTGGATGGATTCAAATGAAAGTCTCAACTCTTTCAAGCAGAAAACCATGGCTGACAAGTATCTATTGCATTTCCAGCGTTCTTGACAATGCGACACGGAGAAAGAAACGCCAGGACCAAAAGCTAACCAAGCAAGCAAGTCAAAGATAAGCACTCAGTCCTCGGCTCAAAAATATGAGATGACAAAATGTTGAAAGGCGACTGTCACATTTCATACAATTGTTTCTTCAAGAGTCTGAGAACCATCAGTTCTTCCCTCTGAAGGTTGGAAACAAAAGAGCAAGAAGAGAGTTAGCGGGTCAATAACCAGTATGTGTGTGTCGTGTTTGGGCAGGTTATAAGAGCCATGTACAAGTTAGTATCTTTCTTTGACATCAGAGAGTAGAACTGTAAGAAAGAAAGAAGGGACCGGGGGATGTCAGGTCAAGCCAGCGAAGAAGTCAAAACGAGGGTATTTATTGTTGTTTGGCACAGGAAAATTCCGAAGCACACAATGCAACACTAACAACTATCTTCTGTACATGCCAAGAGAGCGAATGGAGAGGGAAGAATGTGAGATATGCGTTTCCACTCCTATTATGACGTGAATGTGTGTGTGTGGGTATGGTTGAAGTTGGACGAACGAGGAAAGACCCCAAAAATTTGTCGCCCTCCTCCAGGTGAAGAAAAACAACAAGCAGAATTCTCGGAATAGCACAGAGCAAAACGATAATCTCCACATGTCTAAATATGCACGTGCAATCCCTTATACTGGGTAGAAACTGGTGCCGTTGTTGTCGTTGACGATATTTTGTGCCTCCCTTGGAGCCCAACAAGCCGATCCAAGAGTAATTCAAAACATGATTTGTTCGCGGAAAGCGAGGGGAAAAAAACGAGACGATTTGGTAGATTCTGGGAGGCCAATTACCAGTCTAACTCAAATCCCACTCTTCATGTCTTCTCTTTACCCTCGAGCTTCCAATTGGAACAAGCAAGATTGTGCATGAAACTACGTCGTCAGACATAAGCGATCGGAGGTGGCTGAGCCAAGCTTAAACGTCGGACTTTATCAATTTGACATTTTTATTTGACAATGCATTTCATTGCTGGGATCCACAGATCTGCTCTAGTTTGTTCTCTAATTCAATAAAAAAGACCCTGGTGACGTGCTCAGAGTTCCTTCCTATGTTAAACGACAAGTTTTCTCGACAAAAGAAGCTTTCCTCAGACTTCCCATGAACATAGCTACTACTCTAATGAAACTGGTTGTGCCAAAACCCAGTCATCTTTGTTGCCTCTTCTCAACCTATACTACTATACATTCATCTCCAACTTCTTTTGAAAGCCGAATGAATCCCGCTACCTCAGAGTTCTTTGAGTTCGTTCACCACCAAGAGAGAATCAGTGAATATATGTACGTACGAGCAAGACCGAGCGCCAGAATCAGAGTCTGAATTTTAACGAGCTCCAAACGTAACGAAATAGATGTCAAAGAATCGCCGTTATGTTCTCGTCTCTTTGCTCGATGGCTGAGGAGGCTCGTGAAAAGGTCGCAGGCATGATATTCTCTCTTTTTACATCTTCCTTACCTTCAGTAGAACACTCCCCGAGGGCATCGTTTCGTTGACTTTGATCTCACGAGGCATTTGCTGCACATCAAATTCGGGTTGATGCACATTCTGACCGCGCATAAATCGAGCTCCACTCGATTGGAACACATCCTCGTTGGTTGTATCGATCTGATTGTTTCTCGCTACCAAGGCAAGTGTGTCGGTCAGTCGTTTGGCAACGTCCGTTTCTTCACAAGCGAACAATGAGTCATCGGTCCCAATCGCACTGAACACAGAGGAGTAGCCTTTTCTGTTCCCTCCTCGACCAGAAGACTCTGAAGTCAGCTTAATGATGACTGGAGTGACGTCTGAGAAGTGCTGCCCATCTGTAGCAGTCACATTGAGAACGCGTTCCTTCATTGGCAGAGTTCGGAGATCACACACTACGGATATGACCCCGGTATTCGGGTCCAGACCAAAGCAGCCATCGGCATTTCCGGACACGATTCGATACGAGATCAGATTTCCAGCATCGAAGTCTAGAGCCGAGAGCGTGATCAATTCGGTTCCAACGCCAACGTCTCGAGCGATCTCGCCCACACAGCTTATGCGTTCGAATTGGGGACGGTTGTCGTTGATGTCACGAATCCGAATGGTCACTCGCATCTCAGCTTGCCGTCGATACGGGGTGCCCCAGTCACTGGCTCTCACCACTAAGTGGTAGTCGTGTTGATCGGAC
The DNA here is from genome assembly GCA_010645155.1 of Tigriopus japonicus. Lineage (NCBI taxonomy): Eukaryota > Metazoa > Arthropoda > Copepoda > Harpacticoida > Harpacticidae > Tigriopus > Tigriopus japonicus. The sequence continues at coordinate 52,760 of JAAGOF010000271.1, forward strand.
TCGAAATCAATCAGCCACTTGGACTTGATGTTCCCCGTGAAGTGATCGATCTCAAACGGAACCTCGTTCAAATTGGCAATGCTATAGGAGATGTATCCGTTCTCTCCCGAATCAGCATCCACGGCATTGAGACGAATGACGCGTGTCCCAGGTTGCTCATTCTCGTTGAAAAATATGATCTTTTCGTTAGACTCAAACAAGGGATCATTATCGTTGACATCCTCAACAAGGACTCTCACTTTGGCCGCGCTCTGTTTCCTCATACCCGCATTCGCATCGTCCAGAGCAGACACCGAAAGTGTATACGAGGATCGAGTTTCCGCATCCAGTGGTTGGGCCACAAACAAAACCCCACTCTCGGGATCGATGCGAAATTGTTTGTTCTCATTCCCAGCAGCAATATTCAACTTGACTCGGGCATTTCGGCCAGAGTCCTCATCCGACACTTTTAAGCGCACAAGAGGGGTGTTAATGGGGGCATTTTCTTTCACTTTCACTTCATACACTTCGTGGTCGAACACAGGGGCATGATCATTTAGATCGGCCAATTGAACATGCGTGTTCTGATAGTAAGTTCGAGGAGGTATGCCCCGATCCACAGCCTTGATGGTCAAGTTATAGCCATACGGTGCGATCTCTCGATCTAACAGTTGAAGCACTTCAATATTGAACTCCTTCTTGTCGTCATTTGCGGGTCGGATTCGGAAGTGGGCGTCAGTGTCGCCCTCGATGATCTCCACAGATTCGACTTCGCCATGTCGATCGGGATCGGGATCGGTGATGCGGATTATTGCGTAGATATCTGCATTAGATTGCTCGATCAATTCGGGCAAGTGCTGGATTTGCATAACCGGATCATGGAGATTCACCTGAAACACAACAGAAGGAAACATGTGAAGGAATTCTTAAGAGGACGAAAAAAAGGGTCGGAAATGGCAGATTGATGCACTCAAGGACCATCAGGTCATTTTAGATGAACCTCTTTTGACATAAAAATGCAATATCCGACAAGAAGCATGTTCCTCTAGTGGGTTGAAATTGGACGCCAAATCCCATCTGTTTTAGTGACATGGACCACACAATTCCCTGGTGGGTCCTTTCCAAAGCCAGGTTGGTACAAGACGAGCTCTTTGCTCCCAAAGTGACCACTTTCCGAAAAAGGCATGTAGACTGTCAGAATAAACTTTTATATTATTGAGAAAAGACCAACTTTTTCGTCCTTTGATCGAAAGCTTACTCGTCTAAGGCAAGTGATTGTGGCGCGATCAAACTTCACAGTAAGCGGAAACTTTGTTAGAGTTACGTACGTATCTCGACAAAGAATGAGTCACAAAATGTGTGCAATCCCTTTTCAATCTTATTTGAGGGGTAAAAAGAAAAAAGAAGCAAGCTTTTCAGTGCTTCGTCTGTCGTCAAGAAGTTTTCAATCCGTGCAATTTTCCCATGGTCAGGTGACAAGAGAGGAGAAGCTGAAGCTACAAATCTTGAGTGAGTTGGCGGCTACGTTCACCGAAAGAAGCTGGCCTTATTACAAATTACTGCGTGCAAACTAGGCCATTTGCCACTTTAGCGAGAGTATTTCAGCTTGCCATAACGTATACTCTTACTCATGTCAACTTGGCTGTGTAAGAGTCGCTTAAAGAATGCCTTTCTATTTCGTGGGTCACTCCCACAATGAAAAAGAGGCACATTCCAGTTCACTCAACAGAAAAAAAATAATAATGCGCAAACAGATGCTTAGGCCAGCAATGTACGAGGGCTGCCCGAATGTTCCACTACATCTATCTTGTAAATCAAATTTGTGACCCCAAGGGCTTTAAATTTCCATTTACCATGGACAAGCAGGTGCTTGAAGCTCAACACGGGCCTGAATGGAGACGAATAAAAAGCCAGCTCCAAAATTGCGTCAAAATATATACTCACTTGTTCTACATGAACAGTCACGGCAGCGGTATCCGCTTGACCGGAAGCGTAAGCGGGCTTGGCACCCCGATCTTGAGCCACAATTGTCAGTCTATGCGTAGGTTCCTCTTTGTAGGAAAGAGGTCGAGTGAGTGACAAGATGCCCGTGATTGGGTCCACAGCAAAAATTGACGGAAGGTAACTGCCTAGGATGCTATAATAGATCTCGCCATTGATCCCGTCGTCGGCGTCTTCAGCGTGAACGTGACCTATGCTTGTGTGTAGAGGGGTATCTTCTGGAACCGAGAACGTGTATCTTGGAGGCTGGAAGAAGGGGTTGAGATCGTTCGTGTCAACCACGGTTACTCTGAGTATGGTCTTGGGGTCAGGAAAACCCTTGATTCGATTTCCCTGTGGTCTTCTGGATCCCTTAGTCCCTCGAGCTTCCCTGACCCTAGCACGAATGTCGAGCTCATAGTTGGGTGTGCGCTCCCGGTTGAGAACGTTCAGGTTGGAGGTCCTAGTTCTGACAATAAGGAAAATAAAGTCCCCCACTAACTCCGCTTCGGCCTTGAAGAAGTCTTCAGGGTCGCCGGCCTTGATGCGAAACCGCATTGTGTAGGGACCGCCGGGACCAAATAATGTCTGGTTCACGTAAATACCCATCTTGGAATCCGGTACAACGTGCACTTTGCCCGGACTGTTTTCGGGAATGGAACCGGAGTAGCTGGACTGAGTGAATTTGAAGGGTTTTAGCTCCACGACTTGGTCGACATCGTCCTCGTCGTCTTCGAAGTCTGGCATGTCAGCTAAAGGTTTTTGGTTCTGAATGAATTTTAGGGTGGATTTAGGCTGCGATTTAGATACTGTTGAACGAAACTGAGGATCACTTCTCGTGTAAGAAGTGAACCCAAACTCTGACGAACTCGTCACGGATGCGAAAAGCACCAGGCACACCCACATTTGCCACACTCTCCATCCCGGGGAAGGGGCGTATTTGGTTCTCTGACAATTGGACTGTCTTCGACCCACACGGGGTTGAAGTAAATAGCTGGCAGAGCACATTATTGCTGGCCACCACAACGACTCTACGGAGACACTCGTTCGTTTTGGAACTTCTTGACTAAGCCAATCTCATCACTAACCAGCACATTTCTTCCACTTGATTCACGTCGACACAACCATGCCTCGCTTTCTGTAATAAATATAGTTTCACTAAGACTTCAATCGCAACTTTGTTGTCCGAATTCACTCTTTCAATCATGACGAGACTAACAACAACAAAGAGTAGTAATTCTCAGTGAATCAGAGGAACCTCTGGAGGTAAGGAAACACCATGGACACGGCGTACGGCCACTCTTTCCTCATGATTCTACAACACCGACTGAATTCGAGTCTCGTCTAGAGAGGGCGATTGTGCGAAGACCTGGTCGGGGACGAAATAAGCCGGGGGAATGGAGGGAATGGAAAGAGGGACCGGCCCACAACCGACAAGATCAAGCCGAACAACAAGAGGATGGCCAGCGATGACGAATGCCCGTCCACTCCACTCTGATTTGCCTTCCCTTAACAACAACGGCTTCTCCGTCCTCGACAGAAGAGTACGTACGTCTATCTAGAGTTCTAGTGGTCTCCGTGGGTATGGAGGTGAGTGAGTAAGTGAGCGCTGGGCGGCTTCAACTGGATTCCCCGACGAACTTTGGGAGTCATCGGCCTCTCTTTTCCCTCTTGAACCGAGGTTTGCGAGGCAAGATGGCAAGAAGAGACACATTGAGTTTTTCCAGACAATCGCACAAGTACATCAGGGTGACTAGCCACAACAAATGCGCTATTCTTTAAAGCCTTCTATGAAGAGATGATTTGAATTCAAAAACAAAGAAATGTATTTTTTCAGAACTTATGTACTTTACTAGCGAACGGGTTCGTTCATTTTTCACTCAGTCGTTAGAAGAGGAAGGCCAGAATTTTGTTCACAGGTCTCATTGTGTCTGTTTCAGTCACCCTTCCAGAATCTTGAAGTTGTGATCAAGTGATCCTGTTCAGTTTCCCGCTTATTCAGAAAATGGACGTGGGCAGGAGGAAAAACGAAACGCTGGATGGACCATCATCGACACAGGGCGCAGTGTTCTAGTGGTTCGTCAGTGGAAAGCGCACAGACACTGTTCATGTATCGTTTGGGGGTCTCCCGGTGTCTGACTCACCGGGCTGTCGGGATTTTGCGCGAGTTTTCCAGCTCTATCCGAGCTTCATCATTTTGAGGGCTTGGATGGAGGGTTGGTTGGCTAGTTGGTTGGTTGGTTGTGCCCCAATGTTTAAGATCTCGGGAGGCTTAGGTGAAGTAGAAAAGAAAGGGATGCGTGCAATAAATAGGGGGATGACGCATTCAAACCCATAGGCAGGACCCTGCGCCAACGACCAAAATCTAAGAGAAAATGTTGTCTTCCCTCTGTGTTCCCCGCCAACCAACCAACTATCCAACTAGATCATGGTCGTAGAGCGGGAGTTGATCAAAACATTCCTGGCCACCAAATGTCCCCTCTTGGAGAACTTGGCGTTCATCGCTCGATATCCTTTTACTTCTAATTTTCTGGACATCTACTGGCAGAGATTCGGGGGTCGCGTTGGCAGCGAAGAAGATGGTTCGGCAACGAACAGTGAAAGAACGAGGGAAAGAAATGAACAAGTCTTGTGTCCACTTCTTTTTCTTGAAAGGCTTTTTGTTCGCTTCCCCCGTGTCAGTCTTGGAGCAAGGGTGCCTCGGTAAAATGATGTTCATACTAAATGGAGATCCAATATCTCAGCTTCGGGGGGAGTGAGGATGATTAGTCAGCAAGTTTGGCTACACATGCTTGTAGAGGATTTACGAACCAGAGATTCACACCTTATCATTGTGTCATGGGTGTTGTAGACCTGTGTATATGGAAGATCCTTGGTCCTTTCATTGCGTGGAGGAAGCTTCTTTGAACTTTTTACACTTTGTCATCAACACCGTCAATCAAATTCAAACCATATTGAATGGCAGGTTGACTTGCATTGAAGAAATTTCATTCAGCCTAGTGATGAAAAATGACCACATATCAACAGTAATGACCTCGTCCAACATCATTAGAGGTAGAAATTGAGGCTCAAACACCTCTACCCAACCCCAATCATTCGCTCTTTGTGACTTATTCGTCGTTTAATCCCTCACACTTTTGGACCACAAAAGGCAAATCGACAGCAATTGACATGTAATTGCATTCGTTTGGATCCTTTCAAGTGACCCCTTTTAGAGGCTGGAAATTGGTTTTACAACCCTTTCCCCTCCCCGTTAAAATAACATCGTGGTGGTTTTGAGCCGTCTCGCAAGCATCAATTGCGCCAAAAGCTGGTTTCTTTGGTTGGTTGGTTGCCTTTACTCTTCAAACATCCACTCAAAAGGGGCGGGTTGAGACTTGAGAACCAATAAGATGGCAATCGATATTTTCTTAGAAAAAAAGTGGAGAAAGATTGGGTGTCTAGACGCTTGCACTTTGCATTCTCCTCCTTCTTATTCAATTACTAGCACCTAACTTGAAGCAAGATTGTCAGGACTCGTGAGACGCTTCTGAAGGAAACTCATTTTTTCGGGAAAGAGAGACGGAAATCTTGGAACACTTGGCATTGACAACCAAGATAAAAACGAGTCTGAAATAATTGGCTGAACCTCTGCACTGCCACTGGAAAAATACGTACTAAATGACCAAAGACGGTACTTTATCACTGCAAGCTTGAACCCAATTTGGGGGACGTGTAGTATTTTGTCATTCATGGTTGAAAGCTGACACTTTTTTCAGGACTGTTTCCTTGCCATTTTCGGCTGAGAAAGAACGCCAGATGCTGGAACTCATGATGGACAACCGAACATGTGTACTCAAGTCTCTTGGAGTCAAGTTGCCGTGGGAGAGTGAAAATGTCCTGTCCGATACAGAGAGTCTCCATTTAGACAAGTTACTTTAAGAGCCAATCTCTTTGTACAAGACAGAGCATCACTTTGTAACGAAAGGAAAAACCGTGTTCCAACCTCACTTTTTTTCATTACCTACCTACAACTTTAATTCTACTCCGCTTGAACACGCAAGGAAAGTTTAGATTGTCCTAATGAAAGGCTCAAAAAGTGTCTAGACTCAATGATAGAATAAAATCGCGTGATGCTGATGAAATCGAACAATGAGATTCACTCTCCGTGGCATGTAATACCAACACCACCAGACCATCCAAGATTCAAGAGAGAGCCTTGAGCTTAAAACATCTTTTTTTCTCCCAGTCATTCGTTCTGTAATGTAATTTCTATTTAAATGTTCCGATGTTGAAAACCAAATGCCGGGTATTCCTCCTACCAAAACGAGAGAATGTCATGCTGGCCCTTGATGTGAGACAGAAATTGCCCCCTAAAGAATTATCCAACTCAGCATGACAACGGGAATGGAACAAAAAGAGAGAGAAAGAGCGAGCTTGAGAACCTCTCCTGGATCTCCAGAGCCCCATAAGTGATACCACTCTAGCTAAGCAGTAAGTGTCTGCTTGAAGAAAGACCAGCAAGTACCTTCATAGGAGGCCCCAAAAGAGCCAAAGAAACATCTCTTCGCGTTTTTATTCGATCCAGATGAATGAATAACTTATTCAGTCTGGCACTTGTCTGACCTCATCAACGATTCAATCTCGAGTCAGGACCCGAAATATACCAGGATTTCAAAATGTTCCTGCCAGATTCATGTCATCTTTGGCGGATGCTCGTTCATCAAATGAGTTCAATTGGCTCGCTGAATATGATTAAGCGTAGTTGCTTCTGAATAGAGAGAGATTCATGATAGCCAAATCTGACCCCTTCCATGTGTTTGGATGAAGTTTGCAATGATGAAGAAACGGGTTTGATTCTTCTTTCCTCATCTCGAGTTCATTGAGCTCGATAAATGAACAGACTTTGAATGTGTGGATGAGAACATTTCAGTTCCATGCCAAGCAAGACTCATCGTTGTCATCATCATCATCAGGTTTGAGACTTGTTTACCTAATTAAATTAACGTTGAATCCCTAGTGGGAATGACATCCCAATGCATCTTTCTTGAACCACACTCTGGTGGGTAAATTGCATCTGGCTTCGCTGAATCATGGGTGAAAACGAAGAACGAAAACCAAGTGGGGTGTTTTTCTCTGTTCGCATTTCATTTGCAGAGGCCAATCGCTCTCTTCAAGCTGAAACAAGCTCGACAAACTAGCCTCGAAGATCTGATTGTTATCAAATAATGTGACAGAATGTCAACCGAAAGATGCTGCCGCTAAAAGTCCAGCTCTCAAAGGGCATCTTCCACTTACAAAATGATCTGAGCATTTTTTGCTAGTGACATGAAGAATCGAATTCATCTCGAAAGAGCTCCTCATATTTGCTCTGGTTTGAAGTGGGCCCTCATCTCCTCAGGTGACACGAGTGTCGTCTCAGTGGTTGGTCCATAATTGGGCTCCCCAAAGAAGTTTCTGAAATGGGATTCTAGCAAAGTTCATCCAACATCCCACTTGAATGTGAGGTGAATATACTCACATTTGTGCTCTGTGCTTTTAGAATTTATGGAGAATGCTCTAAAATAGAAGCGCTTTTCTGGTACTCCTCAAGATGTTAAATATGTGAGGAATTGGTGAAATGGTATAGGAACAATCAAAGCAACTAGAAATTGAAACTAAATAGGAGATATTTGGGAGCGCCTACTTTTGTAACCGCTACAAAAAATTTGATCAGCATTTTCCGCTGCTATTTTGTAAATCCATCTTGAAGAGAGTTCAAACTTAACTTACTTTCTCTTTGGAACTCTCCCAAGTTTAGTGATTGTAAATTTGAGAGTTCCGCCTTTGCAACGAATTTCGCTGTTAGGATCCTAAATAGCATGATTCAACGTTCAAGTGTCGATTGATTCTATTATTGAAAGGGCTTTTAGACCTATCTAACAAAATGCATCAATTCAGAAATTATTCGTTCAGATAAATAAAAGGCCTGAGTTAAGTGTTCGTAAAATAAAGCGTAAAATAAAGCAATTCCGAAATGTCGTCGTACGGAATTGCTATCCTTTGAAACATTACTCATAATGAATATTGCGCTTTCCTTTGAAACACATTCATTTCAATCAAACCTACTTCTTTGTCTTCAGGGTTGAAATGATTCCTTGCGGTTTCACAGCAAAGCTTCAGTGTTATACCCCATCATTCGTAACCCCTTTACCCATAAGGATAAGCTGAGGTAATCAAGAGCAGTCTTGGTGTTCCCTAGGGATTAAAAATTCAGCCTCATTTACGAAAAGCCCGTCTCTTGATCTCTGAAGGAGACAAAGGTTTGGACAAACGAAATCCACATCTCCCAAAAACCCAACATCAAAGGCAAAATCGCAAAGGGTCCTTTCAAATAATAAATTCGGATTGGTATGCAAGTGTTCCACAAGAACCAACTTGATGAATGAATGAATGTTGTGCACAGTGTGCATGTAATCAAGCAGACCAAGTAACCCTTTTTCATTTTTAGTGGTGCTCTTGAGCTTCGTTTTACGTAGTTGCGAGTGGTTGTGAAATATGTTTAAGCATCAGAACCAACAAGTGATTAGTAAGGAGCAATCTGGAGATTGGCTTTCTTGTTTATCCACAATATCGATAAGGGTGGCATGGTATGTCATTCCACGGAAGCAAGAGATGCGTTTTCCCCAAAATGTCCTTTCCCATATCAAATCAGACTTCGATGTTAAGGGGTTTTAACATGGAAATGTGCTCCACACACTTCTACAAACCTTCTCACTAAAAATACTCTGGATCTCATTATTGTTTCTTGAATTGAAAAGTAGGCCCATTCATTATACAACACTCGCCTCCCCTCGACCAGAATTCACCGCATGAGTGCTCGTTGGTGGTGTGATAGAGTGATTCGATCAGATCCGTCTGCCATTGACAACATTCAAGATTCATGCTGTTCAATCAATCATGCCTTGTCTGTCAGCTCTCCGCATTTTTCATGGCGAACGATCTTCTCGGGTCTTCCTTGAGGCTTCTTTGACGAGGTTTCCCAAGAAGAATCAATCCTTGGGTGGTTCGAGCGGCAGAGCAAATTCACAATAGACCACGTGGCGGAAGCACAAGAAGCAGCTGCCACCAATTTGGTCGTAACATGCATATTTGGCAATCTTTAATGGATCTTTGTGGATGGTACGAAAAAAAGCCACAACGAGGACCTGTCTTCAAAACTTGGGACTCATTCTTCGGTGAAATCTAGAGAAAGGAAAAGTATTACAACACCCGCTAAGTTAGTTGCATTTCTGCAAAGAGATCCTATGAAAAATGCCAATGATACGAACCTGTTGTTGCCGGCTGCTTGGAGGGTTTTATCATTAGTCCAACCGAGAAGGGTCTAGAATTGCAGATAGTAATCCCCCATTGTGGTTGTAAATCATCAGAATGACAAGAGATCATCGCTTTGAAGTTCTGAATCTGCAAGGAGAAAAGAAAGATGAGGGCAAATGTTTTGGAGTCTTCGTCCCGCTTGTTTCACTCGGTCGAAAGAAATCATCAACAAAACGCTCTTTGTTGGAAATTCAGAAATGCTCAAATAGTGCGAGAGACAAGGCAAAGAGCCAAGGGAGGGTGCATTTCATCCCTAGATCTTCCTGCATGATTCATTCTCAAATGATCTTTCGCTCCTAACAAAGAAGAAACGGGATGAAGGAAGGGTGCGGAGAGAAAACTAACATAAATTATGGTGTTAAAATTGGGTCAGTCCAACAACGTATTACAGGCATGTCTGGTGTTGAAAGATTTATGTACTGGGCTTAATGTTACATGACCTTTCCTTGCTTGTTTTGTTATCTAGCGGCATTCTTTTGTGTGGTAATTCTAAAATATCACCGTGCTGATTGCATATAGAGGATTCTATAAATGTTGCGAGTTTCATCAAGTGGTTCAATGATATCGGGATTGGAAACACGTGCGTTCGATTTCGAATTGAAAATGCCGTAAATGGAGTGATTGATTCCCTCTGTTCCTTCTACTTGAACAAGTGCTTGTAAAGTGATTACAAAATACTGTTCAAGTCGTAAACAATCTCCAAAGCTGGAAAATCTAGGGGAAGGGATCTTTTTCTGCGGCTCTCTTCCGAATTAGGAAAAAAAGATGAAATTTGGTCGTAGAGCACAATGTTTAACCAAAAGCATAATTATGCTCTTGCTTGCTTCATTTGGGCATAGGTTCGTGTTTACTTTTTGAAGCTATAAATTTCATTTCATATATCATTTTTAATGACGATTCGATTATCATGGAAAAAGTTATCATTGAAAACCTTACACATAAACAAGATTGATTTAGCAATAGTTGCACGATTGCAATCCGGTCAACCATGAATATCTTGGGTCAACCAAGTTGGACGGATTTCACGAGATTAGGCATGGAAATTGTAAGACATGGAAGCCTCGGCACCGGCGTTCAGTTGTGGTATTTTTCATACATTGCATTCCATTCAAGTAAATTATTTTGTTTTGGTAAGATGAATTGACAGACATTTAAAGATGTCGTTTGCTGAATTCTTTAGTGATCCTGGGATTAGGGTAGGAAGAGATTTGAACGTTCCTTTAACGAACAGCCAACCGGGAGGTCACAATACAAAAGAATGGGAGGTCACCTTACTAATAGAGCTCCCAAAATTGCAACTTGACATAAAAAATTTGACCAATTCTTGAACCACTCAATATTTTCTGGACACAAAAGAACCGAAACTTTGTGTAATGAAAGCTCAGAGGTTGCACATTTGTCTGGTTGCGCTCAAAGGAATTAATATACCATTTATGGTTCGAAAAAAAGCTATGACTCATTTAGGGAGGTTGATTGCAGGTTTTTTGTTCCAAATTCACACACGCTCCTAAGAGCAAGTACAATAAATATTGCAGTTTGTACCAAATTTAAAAGCTTCAAAGCCTTGATAGGAATTGCTATGAACACTTGCAAATTACAATAGTACTCTTAATGATTACACATTGGCCTTAATTGATTCTATTGCCAATTTTGATGTGTCGCCTGAGGAGAAACGTTGATCGTGCAATCTATATGTGGCGAAAAGTGTGCAATGGTGGTTAGCAGTGCATTTTTGTTTTATGCATGACACTTTTTTCTCAGAAAGGACAACAACCCCATTTAAATGAGGACAAAAAATTGATCTACAATGTGTCCTTTCGAGGTGCATCAAATGCCTTATTGTTCCAGAATGTAAAACAGAGAACTAGTAACACTCCTGTTGTAATGATTTAGTAAAATAGCATCAAGATTAATGCGGAGGTAATGAAAACAATGCAAACATGGTGCTTGTTTTTTCTTGATAACAATAAAAAAACTTGGTTTTGGATCACAGTGTGTATTTGAGCTCAAGAAGTCATTTTTAAATTCCAAAAACTTTTGAGACCACTTTTGATGTTTTGAAGCAATACTGCATATGAATTTGAATTTTGTTAATTGGGTCACGGGCAAAAATACGTTATAAGATCACTCAAAACATACTTAAATATTACTGTTTGAACATTTTCTTCAATACAATCCTCATTTAGTCTTATTGGTGTGTCCACCTAAAATATTGTCGAAATCTACGTAGCCGTTTGTCTAAATTGATGTAATGACCCTCTTGTTTGGTCCATAGACCACTGAATTCCTTTGGTCCTTTGAGAATGCCGATCAAAAAGGCCGTTGAGAATAGATCTGCAAAATAGATTTCCAAAATATTGGAGACCAACACTGCTCGTAGTACATCCACGTAAGACTTGAGTCAAAGTAATTTTTTAATTATTTATTTTAAAGTGCGTTTTAACTAACAAAATGGTGTTTTTGCCCGTGACTTATTTATTCGAATTAAAATAAATGTTTCGCATTGCATTCACATCTCAAAAGTGGTCTTAAAAGTTTTTGGAACTTAGAAAAGACTTTTTGAGCTGAAAAAAAACACCGTGGGAAGCCATTTCAGGTTTTAAAAATGGTAAGACGACGTAGTTTCCTCACTTCAGTTTGGTTGTGTTAAGGTTCATGAGCTTATTAGTCTGTCATGTTATTTTGTGACAAAAATGGAAATGTATGTAGTTTTTACCTATCAAAAAACTTTTCCCAATTTTCCATCGTCAGATTTCTATGACGTTATTTACCGTTACGTGCTTTGTGGCATAGCTCATTGGCTGGAAATGTGCTTCATCACTTACAACATCACTCCTTTACATAGATGCATCATGGAATAATACTTTGGTTTCTTGAACTTTATTCCATGAACAGCGTGTCAGTAAAGCCTTGGGACCATAGTTTTTTGACCCTTGTCACTGCTAACACTACCAAAGTGGTCACACACAAAACAAAAGTGAGCAGTGTCTACATTCACTTTAAGGACACTCTTCTTCATCAAGCAGAAAGAGAAATATTTCTCTATCATATTAGATTTACCCGTCAAAACAACCTTTGTAAATTGAACTCTGTTCTTTGAAGACCTGGGACCCTCTTCAAAGCAATACCTAAAGAACCTGATAGGAAAGAAGCGTCAACTCCGTCATGTTTGGCTTTTTTGAAGCTTCATATTTTTGCCGTTCTTGTCATCCTACAAACTTCCTCTTGGGACAGACGACACTTTCACTATAGATTTCTTGAATTAAAAAGCAATTTTTCAAAATCCTGTTTTGGAGCAGTCAAGAAAGACTTATTGGCATCAAAATTTAAAATGATTTATGAACATTATATTTTGACGAGTTCACTCTTTTGGCAGTTTTCAAAACATCATTCAGTGTCCCCTTGGAGGATCTCAGGGACGCCCACTTTGGGGGCCCTGGCCCCCAGTTTAAGAACTTCTGGGTTAAAAGCTCTTACTGGCTGCATTCTTACATTTTTACTCTTGCATTTATTGGTTTATTGGATTTTTTTAATGCTGCACGTTAAAACCATTGTCGCTAACGTTCTCATGACGTTTCTTTCCTATGAGCCTACGTAACAGTACTCAAGAAAAAGCACCTTTTCGCATGATGAAGAGTGGAATGTTACATCAATCCATACGGAGCCAGGGATCTCTTCACTGCATTAAAATTACAACACAAGAGCTGCCACAGCCATAAGGACCTATTCAGATCAGGTCATCAATAAAAAGGTAAAGCAATTGGTAAAACCTATGTTTTACCTTAATCTTGGGAAAATGAGATAAATCAAGGGATAAATCAACGGGAAAATGGGTTTAAGATGGGCCAAAAAGGGTAAGACAAACTCAGAAGAAATAATCAAGACTCTTTTCAAGTCTGAAATAAGTGCCCACACCAAGTGTTATTAAAGAAACCTTTTATTCAACTGATA
>JAAGOF010000271.1:66056-77673 GCA_010645155.1 Tigriopus japonicus
CAGAGGCATTCAAACTTAGCAGAGTGAAGAGCGTATTTTCGGAATTTCTCTTTTTTACACCACAGGTCATGCCATAAATGCCGCTTGAGGTCGCTTTTTTCGATTGAATCGTGAACGTCGATACAAAGGTGTGGTGTGACTGACACCTTGGGTGCAGTTTGAAACACAAACAGTGCTTCCATTTTTTCTCACATGAATAGTAACAGTGGCAATGTCAGGCACCCTCCACAATTCTTAAAAACGAATTTTGTAAGTGGCCTCAACAAAGACGGCTTGGGCCGACATAATATATCTAAAGACTCACAATCTTGTCACGACATCTGTTGGTTGAAATTGTTCAAACTAAATCTGGGCGTAGATATGCCTTTATTATAGAAATTGCATCTGCTTGTTCACTCTGAACTCAATTTTTGTTGCAAGTCTGGCCCTAATTCATAAACCAATAACTCAGTGACGTTTCCTTGGGACCTCTAATCTCTGAACTAAATGAATCAGAGTCGATTCTTTTTAAATGTCATTAAGTAATCCAGAAGAATCTCTACTCTTTAAAGCCAGACATCTCCAGTTGACCATCGTGAGCCCAACTCCAAGCAAAACAGAGAAGACAGGAGCTGACCGGCAGCAACAGCCATATTAAAGCCAAAGTACGTAAGAAAAGCGAACAAAGGAGGGTTGAAAACCTGTTTTCCTCAGCCGGAAGAAATTCTCATATGCAACGAGATAACGGGATGGTACTTTTCGTGATGGACTGCGATCTTGGTGTCAACGACGACAACAACCATGAGTGACAAAGTTTGAATCCACTGACAACAGATGCCATGGCAGTTGTCTGAATATAGTCGCTTCAAGCTACCTCAAGCGTCAGCCCAAGCGAGGCAGACATTTGGTTATTTGATCTGTTCATAGAAACACTCTACGGAAACCGAAACTATATGGTTTAGACTCATACCCAAAGATGTCACGAATAAGCTAACACATTGTGCCAATGGTTCATGCTGGTGATTGGTAAAGAGATAGTTTTAACATTCGGCTGACATTCCGGTTTTGATGAAACTTCAATAACAAACCAGAGTAATTCTTTGGAGATTGAGTTGTCAGTCACCAAATTGTGAGGCGCTAATCAGTGCTTGTTTAAAATCCACACTAATTAAAATTCCCTTTGAACTTAGCCATCAAATGAGCTGAATAGTTTAGATGTGTTTATGATAAGAAAATGTTTTCTTTCATTATGAAATTGTAAAATTGGTAGGTCAAATTTCATACAAACAGTAATTTTATAAACTCTATTAATAATTAACTCTCTTTACAGGGAATCCCATTTCTCAAAGAAAGTTGGAAGACGTTGCAGACAGTTGGCGCTGGTCAGCATCCATATATTTTTTGCTGGCCAATCTATATAACAGGGTCTCTATTTATTACCGCTCCGTAGTAATAACTACTATCCGTCAAAATGTTCGAACTAGCCCGCTAGTTCGAACTATCGTGGAATGAAAAGGATTGTAAAAGTGTAATGTTATTTGACGAGATATTTTTCTGGTAGCTCCCATCTCCAAATCAGCTTGTGATTGAATTTGAGCTAAAAATGTAAGCGAGGTTGTTGCTTTTTCAAGGGCTAAGCGCCTCGCAAAAGTCATTTCTTGAAGGAATTTTAAGGGCTTGTAGGCTTCCAGAATTGTTTTTTGTCTCAGAAAATCTGCCTGTAAATGTCCAATATTATCAGCAAGAGACAGCTGCGAAGCTTGCACTTCCTAGTTCCTTAAGAATCTCTAGCTGACTCCACTCCAAAAAAATTGCTCGAAGGACCTTAGAATGGTAATGTTATTTTTTAGAGCCCCAACACATTCCTGTCACACTGTAAATGACGCCCAAGGACTTGAAGTTGTATACCATTCAACTTCGGTCTTTACAGGTATTTTAAACTGTTTTTCAGACAAGGAAGTTGGTCCTTTAATGGGAACTTAAACATTTCATCCAATAAAAGAGACATACTCAAAAATCGTTCCAAATAAGTTTAAAACAAACACATTGAACTTTGGAAGTGGTGTCCAAAAAAGCATGAATTTTAGTTTGAAAAAACTCATGTAATTTGTGCAAATGGTAATATTTGGAGAGTAGCAATGAGGAAATAAAAACTTACGTAGGACAAACTGAAAGTAAACTTACCTTGAAGTGTTGATGACAGATGCATTTGGGATTAAGAGCGTTTCCTTGGGCATCTTGATTAGGTTATTTTAGACTCATCAGCAGAATATGGTTTTATTTGCAATTTTATTTACCTTTTTTTGTCACTGAAATAAGAATTGTAAGGATATTGAGATTTTTTGTTTGTCTTTTGAACGGAAGTTACACTTAAAACTGATATCCACGAAATAATAGCAAATTAAGCAATAGATACTTTTCCCCGACAATTGTTTGATGACGTGATTGGGTCATTTCAATTTTGACATGAAGTATTTGGCAAATTTAGAGTTCTCGCTAAATTTGAAAGCAATTGCACTTGTTTTGTCCTAATTATGGGACTTTGCCTCAATGGACAGGAATGTAGAATAGGATATGCAAAACTTCTATTCAAATATAATTAAAAATGTCATTTCATTAGTCGCTCCAACTTTAAAAGAGTTTGAACCATTGGTTAACTATTCACAAATTCTTGTAAAAGATCTATTTTTGACTAAACTTTTTCTTGTCCAAAACTCAAGATGTCTTTCCCATCGTCAGGGAAGAACCAACTATATAAGGATGAACTAATTAGGAGAATCATCACAATCGTGAAATCGTTTGAAAAGGTAAGTCTTCTTTGAATAAAAAAATCGGTTGTGGTATATCATAATAGCTACTACCTTTAACTCAGTATTGTTCCAATTGAGAAACTTAGAACAATTTCAACTGGGCAAATGAATAACTGAGTTGAACTAAATTGGTGCTTGGTGGTATTGTCCGTGTCATTCGATTAACAAGACCCCACTTTGGGTATTTTGGAGACGTAATTATCAACGGAGATGTGGAGTAATTGTCATGACATTTTTGAGTAAAGTGAATGTAATTTTTTTAAATGTGTCCTTGTGTTTGACAAATTTTCAAAAACAAATTACCCACGACTTTCTAAAATTCAACTACTTCTAACAGACCACATAGATAGATTAGATCAATCTAGAAGATGGGGAGCAAAATTTCTTTTGGCACTCACTATTTATCGTATTTCTTGTCTTAATACACACCTAATGTTTTATTTTATTGAACATTAATTAACCAACACACCTTTACGTCAAAATAATTTCTGAAAACCTTTCGCAACCAAAAGCAGAAAAGCAAAAACGTAAATAGAGTTTAAAAACTGTTACATTTTGACCCAAATCTTTGTTTTGCCACAATGGGGAAAATATTCCCTAATGGTTTATGGTATGGAAATACGTGACGTCTCCTGACTATAGGTAGACTGGGCCTGTAATTAGTTAAATTTCGCGATTTTCGTATTTTTGTAAAAACTCGAAATGAAGAGTTATCTTTTGTGAGTAGGCGTTATTTCACAAATTTTGTTGGTAGACAAACATGTTCGAAGTTATAATTGAATTAGACAAGGTATGTTGGGGGACCCCTACACGCTTCCAAATTTGGATATCAAGAGCGAAAAGATCGTGAAAATTCAAAATGCTCATAGACATCATCAATATTCATATATTATCATCATATATATCATCATATATCAATATTTATCAATCTGGGACTAAACTTAATAACTTTCCAGACTTGTGCCAATTATTTTCTTCATTTTTTTGGTTGGTTACGGTTTTTAAGTACTGCTACAAGGAATGTGATTCCGTGCAAAAATAAATCATAAATATAATAATTTAAGCAATACAGTATACCTTACTTTCAAAATGTCATTAATTACAATTATTTTGGTCTCAAAAGTAAGAAAATATAATTGCAATTACTTTATTTTCGAATGTAATCAATTACAATTAATTTCAAAAAGTAAAAAAATTACTTTGAATTACATTTCTCTTTAAGCATAATAAGTGTGTAGGGAGCATCAAAAAGTTGTCGAATTTGGATCTATTGATTTACATTCTGAGTAATTTTGGAAATATTCGCAAAATTTGAAAAATGTTTCAACCCAGAGTTTGTTTTTAGGCAAAAATGTAATTGTAATTTTTAATTGAAAATTTTCAATTACATTGGTTGAAATGTAATTCATTACACTTACAATTTCTTGGAAAAATAATTGTTATTATAATTACATCACAAGTATGTAATTGTCAAAGTCATTGGGGTTATATACCTATGATACAATTACAAACTCACAAAGTATCATTAACTTTCATTTCAGAAACATTCTATTTACATTTTCACAAAAACCACTTTGACACACTTGCAGCCACCTCATAACCACTTTTAGTCGTACTCGTAACCCTCACATAGAATATTTGTTGATGCCAAAAAATGGTCCCCAACAATTAATGTTTAGTCAGTTCGTATTGCTAAGATATCATTAAGAATGAAAAGTTCATCATTGAATTTTCGTCAAAACGTTTCATTAAAGTGTAACTAATAATACTAGCAAGTACCTGGTTCAAAATTACATGCAATCAAAATCACGTAATTATGATCCATGTTACGCACCTACAATTACTCCCCATCTCTGCTTGCAAGACATAAATTACCTTTAAATCTTTTTGTTGTCATCCAAAAATATCCTTTCTAATCTTTTTGCTAACGCTTACAAAATTTGATTGGTTTATTGGGTGGAACCACTCAAACACGATTGTGCTGAACGAGTATTGGTAGTATGAAAGAAGAAAAACTGGACGTGTTTTAACACATTTCAACATACTTCGTGATTTTATCAACCTTTTTAGGAATCTTTTAAGGAAGGTAGTGTGGCCAAGCGTACTAGCGCGTTCTAAAAAAGGGCTGAATGTAAGTGCTTCCCCAAATGGCGTAAGTTCGAATCCTGTTGGGGATGGGGTTGAGGCTATCGGGAGAAATTCTATGAAAGACATATCTTCGTCAAAAGTTGTGTTTTTTCCCCCAAAGTTGTATTGATCGTGAAAGCTTTTACTTGATTTGTAGTTCCAAGTAGAGTTCGAAGAGGACTCAAAACGCATGGTTGTAAGGCTTGATTTTTGTTACTCACGTAGTGTGCGAATAATTATTTTTCTTTTTCAGAAGGACCATCATGAAAATTGAGTTTTATTTTGCTTTGCTCTTATTATCACAAGTATGTGGAAGAATCGTTAGAACCCGTGGGCAAAGTCTTGCCAAGAAAAAGGACGGTAAGTTGAATTGGGATCAAAGCCATACTTTCATTTTATGAAAAAGTGGGGCCGAATCTGCTTGAATTAATAAAGAAAGGAAGTTACACCCTTTTTATTAATGATGCTGAGATTCCTTTAAGAGATACTTTACCGTGGTTACAAAATATTGAAAGGCAACTTTGGGTTTCTTGCGGATTGGATTAGGCCGAGAATTGGATTAAAGCTTGTTGGATTCTTAAGTAACAGGTTTCATTCTCAAAGCAAAAGTTAAAAGATGATAAATGATGTTTAGGACTCTGAAGTGATTTTTTAATCAATTTTCGTTTGCAGCATGGCCTAAGTCAAGCTAATGATTAAAAGATGGACAAAAACACAATCTTATGTACTTTTTATAAAAACTCTCGACCTTGACTTTGTGGGTCCCTGGTGAATGGGTTAAGATGCAGTTAGAAATATGTTTTGTCAAAACCTCAGGACCTTCGTTCCTATTTTGTGAGACATTTCATCCAAAAAAATCCTAGTTCTTGTACTAAAGAATAGAGACCTCAGCTAAAGATTTCTGACAAAAGCAAACTATTTCCCATGATAGGTTTGAGAGTGCAATTTTCTCCGTCAGCTTAAATGAATGTAAATCTTGCCTATTTTCATGATTATGCCATTGTAACACGGTTTTAGACATTACAGCTCGATCACTTCAATTCTCGAACTTTTTGGACCGTAATAACGCCGTATCCGTTGTGCCCATTCAACAGTTGCCGCAGGCACTCAATGATGCGACGTGCCCACCTGCGGTAGAATTGCCTGACGTGATAACCGAAGTACTATTGCAAATTCCAATCACTGATCCTACAGGATGTTATGAGTTTACAACTCCTGGTTACGACGGTGGCAACGGACGGTATCCTAATGCCAAAGAACAAGCCTATGAATGTACATACGAGATACAGGTGGGTCCACTACACAACATATGGGCCACTGCACAGTAAAGTATCAGCAGTAGTGACTGTGTCTTTTGAAGCCTTTAACATATTCCCCAAATAGTGTATTCGTTTTGCCATGTCAGAAAGTTTGCTAATCATGTAGCTTACATATTCAACAATAATGGGCAATTTTGGGTTTTTTTCAGCTTCCTGATAATAGCCTCATGCCCACATTCACCATTCTCAAGAACGAATTTGAGTTGCAAAAGCAAAATAGCAATGGAGTGTGTCCCAACGATCGTTTTATCTTGAAAAATATAGACGAGCTGGGACAGAGTACCGACGATGTTGAGATGTTTAATAACAATGTACAATATTGTGGCGAGCTAACGGAGGACAAAGTTTTTACTGTCACTCCCGGAGGTGCTAATAACAATAACCGATTTCAAATCATATTTAGAGCCAACAAAAGCAATGCAAAGAAGGGCGTCAGAGGATTATTGTGCTTTCCATGAGCCTGTTGAAGACATTGCCAATTTCACTTTTTGCCCTTGTCATGGAATTTACCACCACTTCTTACGAATATTTATGATTTGGTTGCTTTTTGAGACAACACCATGCAAAACCTGTACACCTATGTTTAGAGACATTAAGAATGTGCTATTGGATTGAACATTTTGTTTCGGTAACTCACAATTCGTTGATTTTTAGGCAGTCATTTTGGGCTGTCAGCAACACCCCCACCCCCACCCCCCCAAAATGCGTGATCTGGACCAAAGCCACCCTCATAAAGGTTTCGATTTCCGCCCTTTTGCATCTTCCTCCCGCGTACTTGTAACATCTTTTGATCGAATTATTGGTTTTCCTCGGAAATGTCATGTTTGACAACACCCAATTAATGTGACAAATGTCTTCGAATGCTTTGCAAATTGGCACGGAATAAATTTCTATTGGCTAATATAAGGTCGCATTATCTTAATATCAACAGATCAGTGGTGCAAGAATACACAAGAAGAATTTATCCAGGGATATCCTTGATTTAAGCATACCTAAGTGAGGAGACTTTGGGATCATGGTTAGCGGAGTTTTTTTTTGTGTGTGTGGGGGGGGGATTTTTTAATACCGCTACAAGGAATGGGATTCCCTGTGAAGAGAGTTAATCATTAATATAGTTTCAATAATTAATGTTTATATGAAATTTGATCTACCAATGAGTTACTGTTGGCAGATCTATACAACCCTTGAATAGTGGGTTGGTCAGGAATAGTATTTTAGAAACCGAACGCGGTTATTTCTCAAACTCCAACTGTGGGGAATTCCGCGTTCAATATGTGTCCTGCTTGCCAACATCTATGCAGGGCTCAAATGCTCCATTCGTTCTGGTGAAGACCTATCCCCCTGCTACTTCACATCCATTGGCCTTCCGCAGGGGGATCCACTGTCGCCAATCCTTTTCAACCTTTATATATCCGACCTGCCCGAAGTTCTTACTCACCAAGGCCGCTCCGTTAACCGCAATAGAATACAATATTTGCAATATGCAGACGATCTGGTTCTCTTGGCTGACTCGGCCGTGGAATTGCAAAATGCCATCAATGCTCTCCACGGTTATTGACAAGAGAACGGCCTTCAAGTCAACACCATCAAGACGAAGGCCATGGTTTTCCATAAAGGTCGTCTGCCTCCCACCTCCCTCCACTTCAACAATAGTCCGATTGAAATCGTCAAGTTTTTTAACTATGTCGGTTTCACCTTCACAACCCAACTTTCCTTCACAAAGCACCTCAACATCGCAATAACCAAGGCCCGGGCCAGGATCGGATACATATACAATAGACTGCCTATCAAGAATCTTCCTCTGTCAATAGTTTTTCAACTCTTCCGGACCTACATCACCCCCATCTTCCTCTATGGCCTTCACCTTTGGCTTCCAAACTCCGCCCAATCCGCCCTCAAATCCGCCGATGCTACCTACACCAAATTCCTCAAAAGATACCTCTACGTGCCCCAATATGCCAACAATGCATGGACGCATTTCACATGCGAGACCGAGCCCTTCACCACCGGGCTGGCAAGGTTAGTGTCCAACAGTGTTAGGAACCTGACCTTTCCTGAGGTGATTTCCGGACACAAGTTGTCGTTCCCGGTCAGGGACTTGACAACACCCTATTGTCCTTGGCCAGATATCCCTTCGGAATATTGGCGGTCACGCACCTTCGTCCGGCTTCCTGCTCAAGTCCATCAACGACGGGAACTGACGAAGGATCTGTTCAATCTGACCCACCCTCTCTACTGCAATAACCAAGATAAGATTTTCATCGTCTACCTCTACCCAACTGCATCTGTTCTGTCGGTCAATATCCGCTTCATTTCTTTCACGTGCACTGAAACAGAGTCTAGTCAACTCACTGACTTTTAGTCGCAATAAACATTTGAATTTGAATTTGTCCAATCCTGCCTTAAATGCTGTTAGAGGATCAGCTCCTACATATTCCCGACGAAGGCAAATAGGCAACAAATTGAACAATGAAGGAGCCCGATAAAGAAGAGAGGAGGACTTCATTGTTCGAATTAGCCTTGATTCCTTAGGATTTGGAGGTGCTCTCAGAGCGCACGTAAAACCTCTACGATCGCTACAACTGATCTCAAAGCCTGGGTTAGGACAGAGCCCATGAATGCTCTTGAAGACATACAGTATCAGACACCTTTCATACCTTCTCTGGGTACTGTACAGTGTACAGCCCTAACTTCTGGAGCCTCTCCCAATACGAGAGCTCTCTCAATCCTGTGATGTTCCTAGTAAAACATCTTTGGACCTGCCCGACCTTTTGCAAACCTGCTGAACTCATTGGAGCCCAAATGGGTGAGGCATATTCAAGATGCGGCTGAACAATCGACTTGTACAGAGTTAGCATCGTAATACTATCTCTGGACTTGAAAGTGCGATAGATCCAGCCGCACGTTTGAAATGCCTTCCCCACTTTCAACTGGATTTAGTTGCGTTTTCTCCACCGACCTTTTTCAAGGAAACTTTTAGACATATGTAAATGCATGTATTTGAACCAAAGTACATCACGATTAAGCCATTGTGGAATGAAAAAGAGATTCAATGTGCCAACAAGATGTGACTTATCGCATCATGGAACTACAGTAGGCTGCGCTTTATGTGACTATGAAGGATTTTAGCGCAAGCTTAAAAAATCGCCAATGCCCAATAGACCGTATGAAAGTGGGGACAAGTATTACGCATTAAGCTCACGAGACTAATAAAAGACTTTTCTCTTAACTTACCTCCTTCGTATCCATGTTATCACCAAACTAAATCGAGCACTACATGCCAGGGTTGACGGGCATTTGATGGCATTTGTCGTCAGATTTGCTCCCAAAATTCGCCACCTCAGTTCACAAATCGCCAGATTTTCGCCAAAAACCTTTTTACTAGCATCCTTCTTAACTTGTGCTAAAGCAATAATGTAGGGCGATCTTTATTGATTCTTCAATGGATGCAATATTTTGAAACGTTCATGTCTTTTTAAAATATTTTGTGACACAAATTAAATAAAAAAGCGCAATGCCGCCACATTGATGACTTGTCTTCCCAAACACGGTACTGAAAAATTCATATCAGGTTTCTATCGACATTTCCCAACACCATGAGATATGTGATGTTTCAGACTCATGAAGCCAAGGGGAACAACTTTGATTTGTCAAGTTTCTCTTAGTCAGGTCCAGATTATAAGTTATATGTTGTTGTTCTTGCTGTTGTTGTTGTTGTTGTTGTTGTTGTTGTTGTTGTTGTTTGTTTGTTTATTTATTTTGGTACTCGTTCGTTTGGGTTAAATGTTATAAGAAATAAAATAAAGTAATCTAAGCCTAAATGCAACTCCATATTCGATGTGAGGCATTAGTAAACCCTTCACGATCTGCATTTTAACATTGATTGATAAAATATGTTTTACTTGTGTTATCATGTTTACTATTTTCCTCAGTTTACCACATAGATAAATTATATGGAGATATCTCAATTTTGACGTCGCCAAAACCGCCCTTTACGAGGGATTACCTAACAACATTGTTAAAAATGATGGTTTCATAAGGAACGTCATAGAGAGCGCTACCTTGTTTGTAACGCAAATATCCTTTTTGAAGTTTGATCCTCCAAGTCAATCCAGAAAATACAGCCTGAGTCATCTAGAGGACACGGATTAAACAACTGTCGCCGTCGTCTGCCTGCTTAGCTAGAACTGAGAAGTCTGGGACTAGTTTGTGATTTACCACCAACATATTTAACACGATCATCTCAAGTGAATCGCTCATATACCATAATGCCTAAAATTTGCCACTTTTTAATTTGAAGTCTCTACCAACTTGTGAAATTAGATCATTGTTTTTTCTTACGACCATTGCATTTTTATTTGGAGGGTCATCTCTGTTTTTTTTTTTGGTCGCCATAAAGTGTGTTTTTGGGGGATGGACACAAAGTTTGTTATCTATAGGGACGGGCAGAAAGTGCAAATAATCTTACCCTTTTAGTTACCAAAAGTTGCAAAAAAATGTGCCCAAAAGTGCAAAACAAAGTGCAGAAAAATGTTGAAAGTGCAAATAAATGTAAAAAAAGAGCAAATAAATGTCGAAAAAAGAGCAAATACATGTCAAAAAGAGCAAATAAATGTCAAAAAAGAGCAAATAAATGTCAAAAAAGAGCAAATAAATGTCAAAAAAGAGCAAATAAATGTCAAAAAAGAGCAAATAAATGTCAAAAAAGAGCAAATAACTTGAATTTGGACTTAAAACGTCGTTCATGGAGTACCCACGGCTCCCAATTGAGCAGGAGAAGTCATTTACAAGTTCTAAAGACATTTGAGACTAGTTTGAGGTGAAGAGACAATGCCGCACAAGTAATAGAGTTCTATTAATAAGGTCACTAGCAAAAAGGATGTAAAATCATGAAAAATACTCTAGTCAACAATCTTCTGAATTTTTCATTCCTAAGGTGGTCTCGTGTATGTATCCGGTATGTACCCAAAATATTGTCGAAATACATTTAACAATTGTTTTATATGGCTTTAAATCACTCCGTTTTTGTCCTTCAAGTTGTTCAAAAATAGACATTGAAAATTGAACAGAAAAATACCCACGTGTGGTTAACAATTCCATCAAAGAAAATAGACATAAATGTGTTTTAAGCATGTTTTTAGTGACATTACTTCAATATTTGGCCCATGGCCTTATTACCAGAACTCAATTTCAAATGTGGCATTCATTGTCTCATCACATCAAAACTGTTCTCAAATACTTTTGGAACTTAAAAGTAATATCTCCAAGTCAATTAAACAATGTGTACTGCTACATTGTTTAGTTGTAATCCTTAGCTTGACGATTTTAAGTTTATAACGGCCTTTTTTAGCAATAGCGATCTTTGTAGGCAGCAAACCTAAT
>JAAGOF010000271.1:77949-88928 GCA_010645155.1 Tigriopus japonicus
TATTTCTTCAAGGTGCTAAGAATGGTTGATTGCAAATGCAAGCTTTTTCGACTAGTTCAAAATTTGATCTTGAAACTAAAAATTCTTTCAAAAGTCACTACATTTTTTTAACAATTTGTCAATTTTGGCCAAAAACGTAAATAAAAAGTGCAAATAAAAGTGAAAAGTGCAAAAGTGCAGAAAAATGGGTTTATGTTACCTAATATCTTTTTACACTATTTGCCCGTCCCTAGTTATCTATAAACCTTTGTGTTACCAACACGAATTCAGAGATAACTTCCGTTTCAAGTTGCTTTAAATTGTTACCATGATGCTGTAACGTAGTTTCATCAGTAGGGACAGGAACTTTAGACGAATAAACTTATTCGTCTTTATTCATCTTTTTTCGTCATTTTTTACTTTTATTCGTCGCGAATTTTTTTTCGTTTCATTTGGATTTTATTCGTCTTTTTTCATCTAATCAGGCAATTTTATTCGTCTTTTCTCGTTTAGTTGGCCAAAAACTTGGATTTTCTGGGATTTCAAGCTTATTAACCGTTTTTTTCAATTTTCCAAGCAAATAATAAATTCGAAGAAAGGTTAACGCCAAAGCTTATTGCAAAGTAACAATTTGATTGTCACTTGCGGTTTTGCACCAACAAAATACAATCCACACTTACAAATTAACTTGTACTCGTAGTGTTGCCCAACAGACACAGAAAGAAAACATTACTATTGGGTTGAAAAAGCTTTCTGGCCATGAGAACAATTAATAGGTCGGTTGTTGAGGTAGTTTTGAAGTTTAGTAGAAGCACATCCAGAAGCATAAAAGAAGCATATGAGGCGCAATAGAAGTAACTCTAGAGAAGAAGTAACCATGCTCGATCAAATTCCTCAGACAGCTTCCCGTATTGCTAGTCCTTAAAGTCTTCTCAAAATACATTCTCCTAGTGTAGTATGAAAACACCTTGCCTGTGGTTCGATATCCCAAAACGCATGGGATGCCTGCAATGCTGTTTTTACAAAATTCTTGAAACGCTATCCCGGGATTTCCTTCAGCTCCAATAACGCCATAATCCACCATCTAACTTCCACAATTCCACTGGAGGCATATCTAAAAAACATCAAGCTATCCAGAATCTCATCCTTAAATCTGTCTAGAGTTTGATTCCCTCCACATTTTGGAGGAGCAGAATAATACACTGTATTCCTTTGAACCAACAGTACCGAAGAAAGATTTTCCAAGAAATGCGTGACACAGACCATCACCTCACGTGCAAAAATCAAGCATTCCACACGAAATCTCTTGACAACTGCAAGTGCAAAATCTGCGACAAAAACAATCACGCTTACCATTCCCTCTGCTACTGCGAACAATCTGATGAAAAAAAGTCATCGCTAGAAGTATATAATAATACATTTTAAGGTATATAACTTTTAATCTAGACCAGACTTTGAGAAACTCAGTAAATCTATGTTGTTCCCGTTGGTTTCCTGAGTCTGAAACAAATAGTGTTTGGGAATTTCCACGGAAACTTGAAATGAATTTTTCAACACCGTGCAAATGTGTTTTAGTCTCCCATAGAAAACGTTAAACACATTAGTTTGCACGAATTTGCGAATAAAATTGAAATCAGATGAATGCTAGCAAAAATGATTTTAAAATTGGATTATTTTCTGGAATTTTAAATGAATGGAGAATATTTGATCAGAAATAGTAATGGGATTGACTTTATAAAATTTTGACCCATTTGTATCAAGTAATAAAAAATTTTATTTTATACGGTAATGCCATTTAGACCGCAGATTCAAAAGTTCTTTTCTTGCAGAGCAAAAATACTATTTATGCACCTGCAAAGGAAGGGAGTAATGGCCAAAATCCGGCGGAGGGAGTTTCATTTTATTGGCGACCCGAGGGCGTCAGCCCGAGGGGCGTCAATTAAAATGAAACGAGTGATGTCGGATCTTGACCATTCCTCCCTTCATTTGTGGGTGCATATGGTATTTTGTTGACCAACTTATCCTTTTTGGGACTTCCGTTACAATTTTTCAACCCTGAAAATCAGTTCAACCACGGACATTCGTACTATCCAACTAGCATGCTTTGCTTACTCAATACCGGTATTAAGAGCAAGTTACGTTCACCTCAAGTACATCAGTCGGTGTGTTGGCTACTCTGTGCCAAGGTATAAAACCCTACCACCACTTCATCAGTGGATCATTTCCCGTCAATGAGACGGGGGCTTCAGACGTGCAAGTAATTGTGCGTCTGAGATGTATTTGTAAAGACACGATTCATTCATAGGGCAATAAAGTGATTGGTAGGGTAATAAAATGATGTGTAGGGTAATAAAGTAAGTTGTAGGTGAATAATATTTTGGACCTGACCTCTTTGGGCTTGGAGGAAGTCTCATAAAAGGAGAAGGCGGTCAATAAAATCTAGAGGGTTAACGCCATTAACTTTTCTTTACTGCTGGTGTTCAGCTGGCCCAAGCTGACGTACTGTACATGCTGAAAAGTCTAGAATTTCTGCTCTGCAGGAAAACACCTTTTGGATCCGCGGTCTAGCCCATGACTAATGCCTTCTATTTTAACCATATGATAGAATGTGGACTATTTTATGTCAGGTGTTCCTCAGAGTTCCATTTTAGGCTTGCTTCTTTTTATTCTCTTTATTGCTCCTCTTCAGAAGTTTGGTACAAAAGCCAGTATTTCTTTATATGCTGATGACTAGGGACGGGCAAATGGAGTAAAAATATTTTTGATAACATAAACCCATTTTCTGCCTTTTTGCTCTTTTCACCTTTATTTGCGCTTTCTGTTTACGATTTTGGCCAAAATTGACAAATTGTGAAGAAAATTTTAGGTTTTGAGATCCAGTAACTTTTGAAAGAAAATTTGGTTTCAAGGTAAAATTTTGAAACTGTCAGAAAAAGCTTCCATTTGTAATCAAATATTATCGGCACCTTGAAAAAATATGTGTATTTCAGACAAATAGCATCCCATCCCTTGACTTAACAATCTCTATGCATGCAGTCAACAAATATCAAACCTAAAGAAACTCAAGTTATGGAAATGGAAGGATCTGACAAATAATGTAGATTGTAGGCTTAGGTTTGATTGCCTACTAAGATGGCTATTTCTAAAAAAGGCCCTTACAAACTTGAAAACATCAACAACTAAATGCACAGTATGTCAGTCAAGCAGTACACGGTGTTTAATTGACTTTGAGACATCATTTTTAAGTTCCAAGGATATTTGAAACCAGTTTTGAGGAAAAGAGACAATGCCACATTTGAAATTTAGTTCTGATATTTAGGTCTCCTACCAAATATGGAGGTAATGTCAAATAAAACATGCTTAAAACACACTTATGAATATTTTCTTTCGTACAATTGTTAGGCACATGTGGGTCGGGGGTTGTCTTAAGTATCGGTGAAATCTATTTTTCTGTGCAATTTTCAATGGCTATATTTGAACAACATTCTCGAAGGACCAAAACCCACTTTGGTTAAGCAATGTAAAACCTCGACTCAAAATATTTCGAAGATATTTTAGGTACAGACAAAAAGACCACCTAAGAAATTGAAAATTCAGAAAATTCAGAAGATTGTGTTCTTATGTATTATAATTTATAAATGACTTCATTTCCTTTTTTCTTGTGTCTTAATTGATAGAACTTGTGCGGCATTGTCTCTTCGCCTCAAAACTAGTCTCAAATGTCTTTAGAACTTATAAATCACTTCTCTAACTCAATTAAGCGCCGTGAATACTCTGACTATGAATGACTTTTTAAGTGCAAATGCCAGTTATTTGGTCTTTTTTCGACATTTATTTGCACTTTCAGCCTTTTTCTGCACGTTGTTTTGCACTTTTGGGTACTTTTTCTACAAGTTTTGGTAGCTAAAAGTGATTTAATAAAGTCACATCAGCTGAGTTATCGAGTTATTTTGGGTAATTGAGTTAATTTTATAATATTTTAGTGAGACATCAAAGGACCTCATTTTCGAAAAAAAGTCGTCAGAGCGATTGGTTACCTCCTAATGGTCGAAAAATTATTAAAATCAAGCATTGAGAGAGCACTTCAAGTCAAGGGGCTTAAATACTAAAAGACTAATAAAAAAAGTATTTGTTGAATTTTTGAAACAAATGCAAAATACAAAAATAATTTCGAGTTGTGACAATCATGCACGTATTTAAACTATGGTTCTTTTAAAACCTGAGACCAGGGATGGCAAATGCCCATTTTCTGCTACCTTGTTGAAAATGGCAGAAAATCGTGCAAATAGTGGCAGAGAAAAGTTAAAAAGAAAATAAACCTCCTAAATTCACATATTTATTAACTTGAAAAATAAAATTAAGAACTTTTTAGTCTAAATAGGGCCTTAACATCCCTCCACAAGCTTTTTCCTTCAAAAAAGGGAGATATAAGTTCACAAAATTTATCTTCTGGATTTGGGCTTAATTTTCCAACAAATTAATATCCAAAAGAAAAATAAAAGACAAAACAAGTGCAAATGGGGTAAACAAATGGGCCCTTTTGACGATTCCATCAAGGAGTGCCCCTTCCTGTTCAAAGAATCCTTTTCTTCGTGCCTAACAGGATTGTCGGAACAAGGTTTTTTTTTTTTTTTTTTGCGAATTTTTATCACCGCTACAAGGAATACGATTCCCTGTAAATCAAAGGATTTCTCCCGACAACTTCAATCCGACCCCCAACAGGATTCGAACCTACGCCGTCTGGGGAAGCAGTTACACTCGGCACTTTTAAGAACGCGCTATTACGCGTGGCCACTCTGGTTTCCTTAAAATGGATTTCTCCCGACAGCTTCAATCCGACCCCCAACAGGATTCGAACCTACGCCGTCTGGGGAAGCACTTACTCTCGGCACTTTTAAGAACGCGCTAGTACGCGTGGCCACTCTGGTTCCCTTAAAAAAGGATTTCTCCCGACAGCTTCAAACCGACCCCCAACAGGATTCGAACCTACCCCGTCTGGGGAAGCACTTACACTCGGCACTTATACGGAGTCGAGGTAATCCCGACATCTTTGGATATGACTCTGCACTAAACCGATTAGTTTCCGTTTCCGTGGAGTGTTTCTATGAACTGATCAAATATCGTAGTGGTTGCCTCCTTTGGGCTTGTGCTTGTTAAGGCCATGCATCCATCAATAAACTAGTTTCTGCGTTAACTAGACGAGTGCTTTGGAGCAGCTTGTGGAAGCACTGTTTTGGGGGGGTTGAGCGAAATTGTTCTTCCACCCCCCCCAAAAGTCTTTCCAGCAGTCTTGATCTACAAAAGAGCTAGGGCAACTCACAAACTCGTTTGTAGGCATTGAGGAGAGTGACGTTTCTTGTCTAAGAGTGCCATTTTTGCAATACATGAGAGAAAAATGGAAGCACTGATTGTGTTTCAAACTGCACCCAAAGATGTCAGTCATACTAGAGCTCTATATTAGAAAGAGTACAATCATATCCAACGCCATCTAGTTCATTCTGCTCGCAACTGCTCGCCGTTCCCAAAAGAATGCACGAGTATGCTCTAAGCTGAACAAATTTTCCAAAATATGAGACCAAGATAGCAACTTTTGAGAAACTAAGGGGCCTAGAACCCTTATGAAGGGGTCCAAATTGAACTGTTAGTGTGCTTCAAATGAGTTAAGATTGCATTACTTGTAAAATTAGGTTTAAAACTTTAAAAGACATTAAGAGAATGAAAATCTATCCCCTTGGACATATTGATGCAAGTGGTGATGGCAACAATGTGATTGGAAATGAAATTGCAGGGCTGCTGAATTCTCTTCCCTCTTGTGCTTGGTTGTCATTGTCATTGCTGAGAAAGAGCACAGGGAATTTTCTTCCTCTCTTGACTTCACCCCTGACTGCAATTTAAACTTGCCCACCTACCCATTGATATGCAAGATCACAGGAGTTGGTGGTGGTGGCCAGCAGGGGAGTCCAGTCAAATGCTTGCTAGCTTCAGATGGCTTGCCCAGCTTGCCCACAGGCACTTGTTAAGAAGGGAACTGATAGGATTGCTGGGCCGGGCCAGCTTTCTCTCTCTCTCTCTCGCTCGCTCTCTCTCGCTCTCGCTCTCCACACTGAGGCTAGTGAACAAACAAGGAGGACTTGACTCAAAATTTCAGGGTTGAAAGGTGAAGAAAGGAAAACTCAACATTCTCCTCTCTATCAACAATCTATCTGACACATTTTTATGGTAGGAGCCCTGATTGCGAACGTTTTCTCTGAAAAGCATTGTTCAGAGTGAGGGGTGAGATATTCATTTTTCTCTTGGTCTTTTAGGTTTTAAACTTAATTTTACAAGTAATTCAGCTTTGAATCATTTGAAACACACTAATAGGTCATTTTGAACCCCTTCATTAAGGTTCTAGGCCCTTTACTTTCTCAATAGTTGTTACCTTGTTCTCATATTTTGGAAAAGTTGTTCAGCTTAAAGGGTACTTTTGCATTGTTTTGGGAACGGCGAGCAGTTGCGAGCCAAATCAACTAGATGGCGTTGGATATGATTGTACTCTTTCTAATATAGAGCTCTAAGTCATACCTCGTCTGTGTATAAGAACGCGCTAGTACGCGTGGCCACTCTGGCTTCCTTAAAAAAGGATTTCTCCCGACAACGTCCGTTCTTTCCCCAACAGGACACGAACTCGCGCCGTCTGGGGAAGCACATACTCTCAGCCCTTAATAACACGTTAGTACGCGCGGCCATTCTGGCTTCCTGGAAAGGATTTCTCCCGACAACGTCCGTTTTATCCCCAACAGGACTCGAACTCGCGCCGTCTCGGCCCTTAATAACACGTTAGTACGCGCGG
This sequence comes from Tigriopus japonicus, assembly GCA_010645155.1. NCBI lineage: Eukaryota > Metazoa > Arthropoda > Copepoda > Harpacticoida > Harpacticidae > Tigriopus > Tigriopus japonicus. The sequence goes on from JAAGOF010000271.1 coordinate 84,761, forward strand.
CCATTCTGGCTTCCTTATAAGCCAGGTTTGCACTTTTTCACGCCAAAAAATTTAAGACCAAGGTCCTTATGGTCCCAAAAGGTTTCAAATTGTTGACTGATCACTAGGGCCCGGAAAAATATTTGATAAAAAGAGACAAAATATCCAATATGTATTTTCTTCAAAAGCCCAAAATATTGGGAAAAACGGATATTTAAAAATATTTTTTTTTGACAAGGCCATAATTTGGTATTTTTGTCTCTGCCGATTTTCCATTTTTATGCTTGTGAATTTGATGCATTTTCCGTTTTTGGAGGCAAACTTGACATGTAATTGATTTAACAATAGAATTTTCAATAAGCCTCAATAGATGGCGCAGTTTTTTTTGTATATGACAATAGTTTTGGTTGTTAATGTCTAATTTTGGGATAAATGCCATTTTGGAGCGATATTTATATTTTGGGCTCATTTTGGGTAAGCTCCATTGAGCATTGGTCATTCATTCATTTTCCTCAATTTTGCCCGAAATGTGTTTTCTTGACTAGAATATTCGAGCAAATATTTTTTTTCCTTGAAGCAGCCAAAAGTTTTCAAAAACCGAGGAGAGGTGGAGAAAAATTTTCAAAATATTTTATATTTAAAAAAATATATTTCCGGGCCCTACTGATCACCATGTAATTCGGATTTGACACTTTGCAAAGTTTGGATGTTCCCACTGAGGAAAAAGAAATGGAAAGGAAAAACATCCAGAACCTGGAGGCCCTCTAGAAAACTCCGGTAGGGGTAAGGAAAAACACCCCTCAAGATAACTTTGCTACGTGCTTCGAGGAGCGGGAGCCCTTTTGGGGATAGGTTAAATCTCGAGACCATGATAATATTCAGAAATTAGAAAAAAACAGAAGCTTTTAATGATTGATTACATGAATCTTACTGCTCTGAAGTTACTAAGCCATTTGCATTCGTTTTGGTACACCCCTCGTACTACCAACTCTCAACCCACACCTCTTTCTGGTGGACCTCGTGTCCACCATGATGAGATCATCGTGACAATGAGGTGATGTCATCACAAGAAATTGAATTACGAACACTTGCAGCTAATTGCATCCAATTATTTTCAATCCAAAATTAAATTACAAACAGGCGCCTGTGGCTTTTGTTCCACCAACGAATTCATGAAAAACTGGACTGGAAGGCAAAGGAAAACGTTTTCACATCCTGTAAGTCTTTTAGGAAAATCATCAATTACTTTCCACATTAGAAGCTATGATCTATGATCTAAGATCTGCCTTGCAGATCTCATGATTTTCCTTTTTTTCATAGAGATACATTTTTATATATTGAGTATTAAGCAGAAACGGTGAACCAATAACTGGAATTTATTGGAAAATCTTAAAAGAGAATAATAAATCAGACGATTTTCTAAGAAATGACTTATGCCGAATAACATTGAGACAAAACTGTACTCTATCCTTAATTTTGATACAAAAGTGAAGGATACACTTTTTGGTCCATGATGCTGTCAGTAACATTTATTGAGTTATAAAAGGGAAGATTGTTTTGTCATGTTGACAGTTTGTGGAGACTTTTTAACAGGTAAGTTGTCAAATGGAATTTTGGCTCTCATTAAAATGTGGAGGGTCATCTTAGGCTTTATGGAGTTTCCCACACTTGAAATCAACAAGGGAAAGTTTGATCTTGATTAGAGCAAGAAATCCGAGGCTGGATGTTAGTTAATGCACATAAGATTTATTTTGGAGTATACCAAAATCAAGTAGAAACGTTCGAGTATGAACTCGACCCTTAATCAGACTTGATTTTGGTGTATTCTTTGTGTTAACTTGCGAACCTTTAATAAGCTTGTGCATATATTTGAATTCTGACCAGGAAGCGCTCAAGGAAATGGAAAGAGAAGTAAAGCAAGATGAAACAGGGTCCAAAACAAGCGAGAATCTCACGTGTTGTCAAACAAACAGAGAAAAAAATGCTTTTTAAGACAGATAAAAGTTAAGGTCAGGTATCTTGAAGCATATTTTGCTATTTTCTATATGCACTAGAGCAGAAGTCGGCAACCAGTTTTAGGTCAAGGCCCACCAAATTTGGTTTGGTGAAGTTGGGGCCCACCATACAGATGGTGGCAGGTTCATGGGCCCACAAATTAACAATCAAAGACCTCTGGGCCCACAAGTACAGTACTGTGGATGTCTCTTGGGCCCATTATTTAGGACTTTCGTCATTGTTCGTGGGCCCACCAACGATCACCATTGGGCCCACATATGGGCCGCGGCCCACAGCGGTACCGTAAAATATTTGTGACAACCAAAGTTTTCACAAGATAAATTGAGCTTTTATCAATCATAATTCTATGCGAGTTCCTTGTAAGTCATGACTCATGAGCAGAGCAAGGATAAAAAAGTTTTTTTCCTGCAGAGTAGAAATTCTAGATAGTTGACGCAGCTAACTCTCCTTTATTGCAGGTATTCAGCTGACCCAAGCTGACCTACATCGTAAAACGTCAAGAATTTCTACTCTGCGGGAAAATAACTTTTTTATCCTTGCTCTGCTCAGGAGTTAAGTCATGTATTTGTATCAGTTTCAGCAAATCATGGCGGCCTTTTTCTGTATTGGAATTTTATTGGTGACTCAAATATCAGGTCAATCACTTCAAGGTCATGAGCGCGTTTCCAGAAGAATGAATGGTGAGTTTGATTGTATTTTTTCCAAATAGTTCTTTTTTTATTTAGAATAAAAGTTTGCATTTTTGTTTTTGACATGGTTCATTCAAATTCGTTAGCTAACCTGAAGAGCACTAACTTCTTTGCAATTATAATTGAGTTAAAAAAGTATTTTGAACAAAACATTGATAAGAAGCCTCCAAAGGTTTTGCACAACATATTTTTAGATAGTAACGGGATAAATTTTATAACAAACAAAACACGTAAATTGAGTAAGTGATGTGACGTGGGTGAAACTTTTAACTATTTGTCATCTTAAAAAATGAAACAAACGCAAACGAAGCCAAAAAATGGCAAAGTCTCTGGATATTGGTGTTAAACTCGTTTCGACATTGCTGCCAGAATGACAACTTATTTCCTATAATGGCTTTAATTGCATATTTCGGTCTATTAGAGGTCAGCTACGAGACCACTGTGTTTAAGAATTGCTGAATCAGAGTGTGTGACCATGAAGTAGGGTAAAACATTTCGTCGGACACCCTAAATTGTTTTTACCGCCAGATGACCCTGATTGTCGCTTCATTTCTTCTTGGAACCCCAACTTGGCTTATTAAAAAAAGGCGGCAAGGTGATCATTTTGAGGATAAGGGGTGATATTTCAAGCACTACAGCTTAAACACAAGCAGTACCATCTAAGTGACGAAAATACGAGTGTTATTTAAAATCTGTCCAACTCTTCATGTAAAGGATTTTTACCCAAGCTCAAAATAACCGCCTATAGATGGCGCAGAAGGTGAGGCAAGGAAAGCGAAAAGTCATTTGAACGAAGTGAATATTAGTTTCGCCTTTTTCACACGATCTATTTGCGATTTTCAAAGCTTGGGTTAAAATCCTTCATTGGAATATTTTACCTCTCCCAAAATAAACATTCAGTACAAAACCCCATTGGCCATGAGAATAACATAAAAAGAGAACTTTTTGCTTCTGCCAGGCAATATTCTCATGTCGAGCTTTGACTGTAATTGTAATTAATTTGAATTTTTATCTCATTTTGAAATTTAGGTCGGTTATGAGGGCCACCGAAGTTGATTTTTTCCCTTCAGATCTTCAAAGGTAGTAATACCAACGACCTTCAGCCTTCATTTAGATAGGGGTTGTGTACCCTGCGTCAAGGACATCTAGAATAGAAATTCTAAATTCTATTCTAGATTCTGGAAATTCTAGATGTCCGTGCCTGCGTAAACCTAGAGCACCCTGCTGTGCTCATTAATATGGAATTTCTTCAAAGCTTTTGTCCTTACATTTCAGTTCAGTTTCTTCGATTCTCAAACTTTTTGGCCGATCCTGGGCAGGTCAGCGGTCCGCCTATACAACAATTGCCGGATGCACAGGATGGGAAGGTTTGCCCCCCTCAACCACAATTGGAAAACGAACTTACAGAAGTGACTCTCATCATCGTGATAACATCAGCTCAGGGATGTTATGAGTTTAAAACACCAGGCTATGACGCTGGAGGA
>JAAGOF010000271.1:97184-122634 GCA_010645155.1 Tigriopus japonicus
GGAGGAGTTTACCATGGCGGAGTTTACCGTGGCGGAGTTCAATGTTGGCGGAGTTGATTGTTGGTGGAGTTAACCTTGGTGGAGATAAGTGCTGGGAGAGTTTACCTTGGCGGAGATCACCTGGTGCAAACCTACAGGGGGAGATCACTGTTGGGGGAAAGAGATGGCCACCAATTTTTTCTCTTGTTTCAGCATGTATGTACTGCGACTATTACAAATTTCGAAACGTTGTTTCTCGCAAATGGATGAACGTATCATGCTGAAATTCAGCAAACGACACCCTTTAATGCCTGTCGTATCAATCTTTTCAATACAAAATCATTTACTTGAATGGAATTCGATTTATAAAAAATCCACAGCTGAACGCCTGAGCGGAGGCTTCCATGTCTTACGATTTCCTTGGTTTACTGTACTAAAATGAGCTCGAAGCCCATGCTGTCCAAAAGGAATTATATCAGGGAGTTCCAAATAATCTGCAAGCTTGGACTTCATCTTCTAAAAAACTCTTGCTATATTGGAGGTCAGTGAAATGGGCCTAAAATTACTAGGGAGCGACTTATCTCCGCCTTTAAAAATTGGAACAATATGAGCTATTTTAAGAGAAAGGGGAAACTTGACTTGATCCAAGATGTGACTCATCAAAGAAAACAGGGGCAAGATTCTGTGAGCATTTCATCAGAAACTGAGATGTCACACCATCAGGTCCAGGAGAACTCGAGAGCTTTAAGCTCTTGATGGCCTCAAAAGCATCTATAACTACCCCATCCTTTAATCGATTATCCTGATTATCAGTGCCAGTCTCATCAATAGGGACGGGCAGAAAGTGTAAATAATCTTACCCTTTTATTTACCAAAAGTTGCAAAAAAATGTGCCCAAAAGTGCAAAACAAAGTGCAGAAAAATGTTGAAAGTGCAAATAAATGTCAAAAAAGAGCAAATAAATGTCGAAAAAAGAGCAAATAAATGTCAAAAATGAGCAAATAACTTGCATTAGGACTTAAAACGTCATGGAGTACCCACGGCTCCTAATTGAGCAGGAGAAGTCATTTACAAGTTCTAAAGACATTTGAGACTAGTTTTGAGGTGAAGAGACAATGCCGCACAACTAATAGAGTTCCATTAACAAGGTCACTAGCAAAAAGGATGTAGAGTCATGAAAAATACTGTAGTCAACAATCTTCTGAATTTTTCATTCCTAAGGTTGGGTCATGGATGTACCTAAAATATTGTCGGAATATATTTAGCAATTGTTTTCTATGGCTTTACATCACTCCGTTTTCGTCCTTCGAGTTGTTCAAAAATAGACATTGAAAATTGAACAGAAAAATACCCATGTGTGCCTAACAATTGCATCAAAGAAAATAGTCATAAATGTGTTTTAAGCATGTTTTTAGTGACATTACTTCAATATTTGGCCCATGACCTAATTACCAGAATTCAATTTCAAATGTGGCATTCATTGTCTCATTACATCAAAACTGTTCTCAAATACTTTTGGAACTTAAAAATTATATCTCCAAGTCAATTTAACAATGTGTACTGCTACATTGATGTATCCTTAGCTTGATGATTTTGAGTTTATAACGGCCTTTTTTAAAAATGGCGATCTTTGTAGGCAGCAAACCTAATTCTGCAATCAATATTGTTTGCAGATCCTTCCATTACCATAACATGAGTTTCTTTAGGTTTGCTATTTGTTGGTTGCATGCAATGAGATTCTTTTGTCTAATCTTTAGTTTAGTTAACAGGATGTTATAGTTAAAGCGAAGATGGTGAATAAAGTGTGAGGTCTGCCTCTGAATTGCACATATTTCTTCAAGGTGCTAAGAATGGTTGATTGAAAATGCAAGCTTTTTCGACTAGTTCAAAATTTGATCTTGAAACTAAAAATTCTTTCAAAAGCCACAACATTTTCTTAACAATTTGTCAATTTTGGCCAAAAACGTAAATGAAAAGTGCAAATAAAGATGAAAAGTGCAAAAGTGCAGGGTTTATGTTACCAAAAATCTTTTTATACTATTTGCCCGTCCCTACTCATCAACAACATTGTCATTGACATAGTCATGGCTAGGGGTGCAGATTTCAGGCAATTAAGATTTTATGCCCAAAAGCATGTTTATTTAATATTTGCTACCTCTGAAAGCTTATTTGCCTTTTTTCATTTTGTATGCCATTTTTGGGCAAGGTATTGCGGAATATGTCAATTTTGGCCAAGTAAATGCAAAATATGTCAATTTTGGCATGTAAATGGAAAAGTTGTCGTTTTTCAAATAAATGCGAAAATTGATGGGTTTGGCCAATGCAAAATTCTTTCAACAAAAAAATCATTGTGACATTTTTGCCCAAAAATGCAAAGAAGTGTGTCCACAGATCAAGTTTTGTTAGGTCATTGGACACGATTAATGACAATCTTGAACAAAATAAGTCTAGACAATAAAATGTTGACAATAGAAACAATCTTAACAACATCATTTCTCTGATAGATAACATAATGCCACCAGAAAGAAATATTTTCATCAAGAACAATTGACACTTGAGAGTGGCATTAAAAATCACGTCCTGTCAGCTGGGTCTCAATCTGACCACAAGTGGCACTAAGATCAATTTATTCAAACTTACCTTTTGTAGGCGGGAATGTTTTCCCTTTTATTGTTAGTGAAATCTTATTAAACGAATTTTGAGGCCTTATTTATGGCAATTTTCGGGTCTTTTTGCCATTTATTTGCCCATTTTGCCAACCCAAAAAAGGTTAGAAAATGGAAGAAATTGAGTCTTTTTTTTTATTGGGCTTACTAAAACATTGAAACAAGAGATGTCATCCCTTTTAAGGTAACCTTAAGATTGGGGTTGTTACATTCAACGCGTTTTAACAAAAAAGTTTGAAAGATGTTCCATTAAAGGTATTGGAGATTGAAAACAGCACTCCTCCAAAACCTCGTGCGAATTGGCATATTCGATAAGTAGTAACTGAGATTTTCCAACAATGAGATTTCATCCATATCCCCACCTTTAAGATAAGCCAAGTGTTTAGCAATGTGAAGACCAAATTATTTTTATTTTTAGATCAATAGAACAAGCAATCATTATCATTTTTTTAAATGATTTTGCACATCTATTTCGAAGCTGCTATTGCTTCAGCGTAACTTTTCTCTTTAAATCCATCCATTGATTCAGCCGAACAAAGAGCGTTCCAGTCCGGAAAAAAATGGTCCCGCAATCGATCCACATAAGGTCCCAGGTTCTTACATTCGCGTGATATAAACTCTTTTTGAGGAAATGGCAGTGGGTTGTAAATAAATTGAACCAGGTTTCCAAAAAGAACGCAATCCACTTGTTTGGGAGTCGCTCCCAAGAAGAAAAGCTTGTCACCCAGAGCATCCGATATCGCCTTAAGGTCTTGGAATGAAAATTCAGCAATCTCCTGGTCCTCATGTTTCCCCAAACCGTGACATACGGTCTTAAATCGAGTACCCATGGGTTGAAAGAATGTCCAGAATTTCAGTGACTTGGCCGGATAAGTGTTCAGGCACAATGCATCCACAAACATCTTCATATTACGCCCATATCTCCAAAAGAATCCCGCTATGGCTGTCCGATTTTCAACCATTACAGACATAGAGTGAGCCAATGCTAGCTGCTCTTTGTCAATCCCATCGTTGTCATTTACGTTAAAGTGTTTACTTAGTTTGTCAATTATGATTGCAGAATCCGGAATCTGTTCGCCGTTGAACTCCACATATGGGATTTGGCCCTTTGGCCCGAATTTCAAAGTGTAAACGCTTTCATACCGAATCTTGTGCATTCGAAGCCAAGTCTCTAGCTTCAGGCAGAACGGAGAAATGCTTCTGATATATGGCACACATGGGAATTGGGCTAGGTAGACCACATCTTTTTGGTAATTTGGCTTCAGAAGCTTTGGCTTCTGCTTTACGTCGAATTTGCTCCGAAGGAATAGGAACAAAGCAATCGCTAATTCGAGTCCAACAATGAAGATGCATACCACTACAAGGAACTGAAACAACATTTTTAATGTGTCCACTATTTTTGGAAATTGAACACTTAGGACTTTTGGCGTAATCTCTCCGTTTGTACGTTCCAGCTGATCAGCTGATCATTTGCCGAGGAAGAAAACAACATGGCAACAGTCAGGGAAGCCTGGAGCGCAGAGTTCCTTATCGTATGACTTGGCGGCTTGAAGTCTTATTTGGAAAGTGGCAAAAATGCGATCTCGGCTGTTTAAAAAATGCTTTAAACTCTATTGTATATTATGTTTTGTTGAAATTAGCAGTGGGCCGAAAGTGCTTTCTGCCGAAATTACGGCTGAAATTTCAGTTTTGGTTTAGATCTACCGAAACCGATAGCAATCAAGCAATATAAAGAATGTAGTTTTGGAGAAAAAAAAACATAATTTAGGGGGTCAAAAACCAATTCATCATTATTTAAGATTTTTTAAAAGTGTGTTAATTGGTTTTATTTTTCAGGGTTTCAGCCGTTCCTCGAAAAAAGAAAACGGATTACAGGTCCCGTTCCTTTCTAAAATATGATGAACGCCTTCCCCCTGAATTCCTTTTGGAAAAAAGGAATGGCATTAGAAAGTACAAATTACTTTTTGAAATAGACATTAACTATGAGGTTGATTAAAGGTGTGTTTTTGAACATCTGAATCACAATAATTTAGTTTTAGGTTTTAAAGACTATGCTTCCTCCTTCATGTATTTTTTATGTTCAGTTTTTACGTTCAAGAGTTTTTTTTTTCTTTTTTTTTGTTCTTAAAGATGTCAGTTCAACAAATCTTAGAAACTTTGTAACAAATACTTTTTGGGTTTTTGAGCCGTTACAATTACAACATTTTTGGAACGAAATGGTTTTACAGTTACTTTTCCGACAAAAAGGAACGAATTACTGTACTTTTGTAAGTTATAATTTCTCTAAATTTCTCTGATATTTTCCTATTTCCAATGGATTATGAATGCATATGCTTTTGCAGTCATTTGCTTTGGGTTTCAGTTTCGGTTAAGAGCTCTTTCGGCGTTAGCCCTCTATTTCGGTCCATCACTAGACTCGAAATGTTTGTCTACCTTTCTTTCATCATGCACGATCATGCTTTGAGGCGAGCAATGGTGCAGCAATTAACATTTTTTAGGATTGCAAATATAACAACCAATCTTTTTTCCCACAACGATTTCTTTCCTAAACAAAAAAATACTTGGAAATGTACTTATCCCTCTCATACCATGGCAACGAATTGAGGGATAATTTAAAAGCTTTGTTCTTCCAATGCAAGTAGGAATGATGTTAACAATTATGTATTATACAGATTATATTCTTTCTATGTCTGCATTTTCTATATAATATAATATTATTAGTATACCATACAGATATTAAATCAATATCTGCTCAGACAACAGGCTTTAAGCTATTGTTTTGATCTAACAGTTATACAAACATAAATCTTACGTACAAAGGTTGGCTTTTTAGCTTTGTTTTTATGGTTTTTTTTTTTACATAGGCGCTGCTAGCTTGTCAAATTAGGCTCAAAAGCTTTCTTGTTTGGCCAATCGTTATAAGTGAGACATCCTGCAATGTTGAAAAGTCCATTCGAGTGTTGAAGTACGTCTATACTCCTCACTTATTGGGACAAGATCGAGATATTGTGCCATCTTTTCCACTTACATCACCTGTACTGTTACTGTAATTTACCAATAACAAGTTCTGTTCATTTCCCTATCTTAATTCTAGTTCGAATTTCGAAAAAAAAAAAAAAAGGAAAAAAAAAACTTTTTTTTCAGCTAAAGAGGTTTCGGACTTGTAACCGATACAAAGAATGCCATTCGATGTAAAAAAGGGTCATGTTATGGCTTAAAATAGTGTACTATTTTAAGCCATAACAAATAATAAACATAACAAAAAAAAAACTCCATTGAGGCCATTTCTAGGAGTCATTACTTGCAAGCCAACCTTGTTAGGTCTGTTTTCACCAATGATGAAAGGTGCCATTTGATGATCAATAAGCCTAAAAATCTGATGCCAAATCAAATTTTATGTCATCTCGAACTCAATTTCCATCCCTCAATTACATACCACACGCAATTTCATTAAATGCATCGCTTGAAGAAACACTGGTGGATAATTTCATGTGATGTTTGAAAAAAAGACAAGGGAAGAGCTATTATTTGCTGCATGTGTGATTGGTTGTTAATGTCAAAGTGGAAGACTCGACCCCCAGGATTGAATCCTAACAACAATATTTCAATGTGTTTATTTCTTGCCTCAAACTTTTAGATTCCTATTTCCTCCTGATGGCCCTCAGACCTGAAAGAGGAATGTTCAACATATCAATAACGGAAGCCTGCCTACACTTCAGTTCAGAGAGAAAATCACGGCTTGAAGGGTAAATTACATGCATGTGTGAGGTAGACGACTCTTTTATTACTGATCTCCCCCTTCCTCTTGTCTTAATGAACAAACGTCTTTTCCATATTGAGCTATGAACCGTGGAAATTAATGCACGGTGGAGTTCCAAGAAGTTTGAAGTGGCCACAAAGAAGTCATTTTTGGTGCATGAAGCAAAAAAAAAAGAATTTCTTTGAAGACTACCCATGAGGTATACGTATGTCTTTTAGAAGATAATGTTATTTGAATTTTAACACAATTGGGAGGGTTATTGTCGCTGTCTTAATAATGCCATGCAAGCCTTATTTTCCTTTCCAGCTATCAGACATTTTGATTGGAAAAGGTATATGCCAGGATTTCGTATTTGACCCTCCTTACCCTTACCAAATTCCTGTTTTTCTACGATAACCTTTGACATTGATGTTGCCTTATTTTCAAAGAAATACCTATCAGTGGTATGTAGTGTAACCTAAATATGACCTACCTGTAGGTTTCAACCTGTGTTAATTTTTCTAACAAGAGAGCTGGTGTTTCCCTGCCCTATTCTCATGAGGTGAGAGTCAAGCAGACCTCATTAAAGAAGCTACAGGTGAGGAATTCAATCCCGACCTCAGGAAAAGGGTTGAGGGGGAAATGATGAAGGGATTTGGAGCTTCCATATTTGAAGAACGATTTCTCTTGCCAGGCTTAACCCCATCAACGTCTACCCGTAGATCAATTTTTTCAAGGCAGACATTTTAACCAGATGAATACCAGGATACATAATGAACACATTTGGTGCAATCTAAAAAGAATTGAAAGTACTGTCTCATGATTTATTGGGAATGATTTTAGTGTGGAAGTGCCGATCGCCATTACTTCTCAACGAACAAAGCATCGTCATTTGGCTTTGAATGAGGAATCGATTATTTATCAAAGCGTATCGTCCTCGGTGAATAATTCAATGCCATCCTCTCTCCTTGGAGGTTTTTCACGTTGAGAACATTTCACTTTCAACAAAGATGATAAAGGTTGTCTTGACCATACTTCTGGCCAACCACGTGCTCCTCCCAAAATAATCAATAACCACCCTGTGGATTCCCCTGAAGGTATTTCTAATGACTTTTCTGCCTCAATCCCTTTTCCGCTCTCTTGATGTATGGGGAGAAGATAATTATGGGTTTGAGAGTTGCCAACTGATGGGGCAATGAAATTAGTCTCAAGGCCCAAGTTATTCTAATGAACCAATTTTCTTTCACAGCGTAATTTAGCTTCTGAAGATAATCGTTCTCGAACAATATGCAAATCGTCCAATCATGATTGCGCCAATGCCAAAACAAACCTACGAGCAAAAACTCTCGATCAAGAGGCAAAGTTGGGAAAAATCTTCTTGTTCCTTACATGTGTCCAACTAATTGGAAAATCTTTTATTGATCACGGTAAACTTTGAAGTCTTCTCTGTCAATAGCAAACAAACGCTGCTGACAGTTTGGACGACAATGGGATTCAATCGGATAAGGCCTGTAACGTCCATTTACAATGCACCACAGATTGTAAACACAGTTTTCAGCCCGTGAACTGATCGATCTTCATTGAATTAGACAGAACAAAAGCGAGTTGAAGCTTGAACAAAACCTAACTCCGATGGAACACGTCCATTTTTTGTTCTCATGAGATTCAAACTCATCTCAATGGGTTTATCCCATAAGGGACGCAAAATCCCTTTTTGCTCAATCAACTGAATTCCAAAGCCCAAAATCGAGATTCAAATGTGATGTCTTCAATTCCAGCTAAATGGATGGTAATTCAGGAGGAATTTGTTCCTTCTCGGTGATGTTAAGATAGTATTACGTCTCTTTCAGACAATTCCAAATTTGTGGAACAAAGCACTTTTTGTGACAATCCCTCACCCTTGTCTCACGCGCGTTCCAAACAGACCAAAAGAAAGAGAAACCGACCACAAAGACATAAGGCCAAGTTATCCCCATTTGATCTAGCCGCATAATTGGACTTTTAAGGTCTGGGTCTCGTCCAAACTATACCTCGTCACCAATGAAATCGAGTAAAACCAGAGCTTGCAAGGTCTTGGGGGAAGCTTCATTCAGCTAGTGACAAATGTGGAATATTTTCCCCCAAATGTGAGACAGATGGATTCAATGTGGGTTGACGACCTGAACAATGACCCTGATCATGTTCACTCGTTTGGCAGAACTGCAGTCCAAGTTTGTACTGTACGTTCAGTAGAGAATACGCATTGTACATTCAATACTAAAGCCATTGTGATGGCGTCCTCAATGTGTCTCCATAGTGCTCCAAAGCCTCTCCACTGAACGAGATCAGTTTTGGGATAGACATTTTCAAGCCAAGGGATGAATCTCGGAGCCGAAAATATTAGCCGAATGATATTTCCTGTAGCATGGATTATCGTGATTTGGAGTTGGTGTCGAGCATGCGTCTTGGAATTATTCCCCTGGTCGTTCTGCTGTTGATACTTAAGAGTGATTTTACGGTAATAAATTTCATTCGTTGTCCGTGAACAATTTGACTATGGCAAAACCTTTGTGATGCTTACTTGCCTGCTAGTCCGTAAACGCCAGCAAAGTCCGCTTGTCATAAGTTATCCATTCTCAAACGTCGGACAAGTCGTCTCTCTCTTCGTTGAACTCAAGATTGAAGCAAAAACTTGTCTGGAAAAAAATCGACTGCGGAGACATGAGTTGCAGCCTGTCCAAATAAGTCCGTATATTCATTCCAGTGCTCAAACATCAACCTGGCTTTCATTGTAAAAGTATAAGTTGCTGTTTTTTGGCCTGATTACTTCCCCGTATCATGCATGACTCGTTGAATTGAGATTGAAACGAAGAGAAAAAAGATTTGAATGGGCTGAAATATGTACGTGTAATGAAGACTCTTCGAAATTAAAAGACATCGGTTTTTCAATGAGTTACATGACATCATCTGCCAACAACGTTTCAAGGACATCTGGATTTGGATTGAACAAAAACCTTTCTTTGCATCAAAATCAAACTTCAGATAAGGAATCATTGCACCCATTATCCCATATTTGGAAGGACTTGTTATGATATTTTTAAATTTTACAAATGTATTTCAAAGGTAAGTAAAAGATATTCCAAGCATCAAGTACTTTGTATTTTCAAATTCATGCAGCATGAACCTCTTTAAAAGGATGGAAATAGTGCTTAAAACGGTTAAAACTGCCCCTGATCACACACTGGAGAACGAAAACGCCTTGGGTAATTAAGTTTGTAAACTTTCACGAAAACTGCATTTTTGCGAAGGACGATCATTTTTGTACAAAGAAAAAAGATTTGGGTATATTTCCACGTCCAAAAAATGCTTTGTCTCCAGTGGATATAAAATCTTTGGAACAATTGTTTTTCACACAATGAGATATTTATTTTTTGTAAAAGACAAACCAAGTCCCTTGGGAATGGTTGTCCTGCAAGTAAATTAATTTTACATATGCATGAAAATTGACTATTGGAAATGTTTCATAGATCCAATTGTGAATGAATCAATCATCAACGTCTGAAAGACCATCTACAGTAAACCTCGTCTCAAACTCAATTCAAATGCAATGACAAAATAAAGCAATGCATTAATTTTCGTATCAAGGGCTTCATGAAACGGGAATCGTTTTCCATTGTTGGCAACATGCTGTGTTCCACCCCAAATATGCATTTTCCATCGTCAATGTTGCTAACTTGACTAGTTTTAACTCACCAGAAAGTGCACTTCTCCTTTCAAAAAACTACGCAAAACTAGAGCACTAAAATGCCACGGGGGTGCATTGAATTCATTGGAGGGAAATGGGCAAAATGGGACAAAGGCATCAGTTTTCAACAGTCCGCTTAGAAGCCATTGATCAGTCATCCGAGCTCCTGTTACCTCCGTATTTACATATTCAAGCTCGATATTTGGCCTTGAACCTGGAAATGGGAAATCAAAGCAAGCCCTTGTTTTCTTTGATTCCACTTTGATACGCTGCTGCGTCCCTTGTGAAATGAAGCCCAGTGGATGATAGACGGTAATCCGAGTTGCATTCCATAACAAAAGGATTAGAAATTAGTACCAGACAGTTCAGATGCATCAGACCGAGAATCGAGCAAAGTGCTTGCTTGCACACACCCTCCAGTAGTACTACTATACTGTCTGTTTCGGAGCCATTCAAGCTCGACTTTTGTATTGGGAGATCGAACAAGGGCAACTGTTGTTGTCAAGTTAGCATCGAAACCGAGTCGATCCGTTGACAAAGCGAGAAGCGAGCTTCACTTTTGCCGCAATTCCATCTGAAATGAAAGATCAGTGATGATGAATAATCAGGAATGAAGAGCACAAAAAATCCTATCGTGCGAAGCAATCATCCTTAAGTCATGATGGTAATAAAAGAGCTCGAACTGAGACTAGAGCTCAATGAAACTGGATGTGAAATTCGAACAAATCTGTTAAAATGGATGGTCGAATCGAAAAAAAAAAATCTTTTTTCTTGTCGGCGAGTCCTAAGATCACGTGAATGATAAGCACTCCATCTGCCGTAGAACATCAAGAAGATTTCATTTGACATCGAATCTTGATTCGTCAAGGCCCTCAAATGGTGGGATTGCCCAGGTTGCACGCTAATCCAAATGTGAAGTAAATGACTAGTTTTGCACTTGTTTCGTTATCGTGCAGATCTTGTCCCTCAATTAGGTTTACATCACAAGCTTGATTCAAATCTTTCCAGATCTAGAATACAAAGTGGCTTCACATATTCCAAGAACGAAAAGAAGCTCTTACCTTTTGGCAAATTGTTTGCCCTGCTCATATTGGGCAATTCTTTAGACCTTAACAAATTAACCCCTGGCTATGAGAGGGTGCAAGTTTTTATGAACTTGAGAATGAGAATAGACATGAACTGACTATTGATTGACCCTCTTCCTTTAGGAAGAAATGAGATCCTTGGGCCAGATGAACGAGTTGGAAATGTTAAGAAGGTATCAATGTGGCTCGATCATGATGAGTGAAAGTGGATGTTTTTGTGCCAAGATTCAGTCCACTCATAGGATCAGCATTTTCTTAGAGATAGAGAGTTACAACCAAGTGAGATCTTGCACGTTTGTTCTGGTACGAGTGTATTGCATACTGTACTGAACGTCTTCATTGCCCAAAGTTTAGCCTAGAGGTGCTTAATTTCACAAAGTTCGATCACGATCTATGGCCAACCAACTTGGCATAGATTGAACTATTCATCCGGAAAACGAATCACCCATCCCACACACACACACACTATGGCTGTTTGTAGAATTATATCCGCAAATGTGGCAAGAGAGTCAAAGTGAACTTGTGCAATCATGGATTACAATAAACTCTGAAGTCCACCCCCTACACATTTTTCAATTTAGAATGCGTACAAATGGAATCGACTAGATATTATGCCACAGATTTGGGTGTAAAAATTGATCCAGTTTTGGCCATCTTAGATGACTTGGAGACAACAATATCGAAATAATTTTGGACCTTCTGGAAACCCACCGTTGACGTGGTTTTTCTGTCAGTTTAATTAAGAATCATGAGAATAATTGAACATATTAAGGCGAATGTGATAGAAGAACCAAGATGATCAGTTGCGCACTCAAATCTTAAGAAAAAGGACAAAATAGGATTTAAAGCAAACATAACTAGGTATCTTGATTTTATGAAAACTTCCATTTCTTTTCCAAATATCTATAGGGTGATTTATAAGGAAACTATTGTCCGTAACTCGGAATTGTGCATGTATGAAGCTCAAAAAGCTGCGGGAGATCCAATTCTAAAGATACATATGGTTTTATTCCCTTCATGTCACCTTATTTCCGATTGGAGCCAAATTTTGGAAGGGAAAAAAATCGGAGTCACTGTTTTCAGAAATGATCCCTTCACGGGAAAAATTATCGTCGCTTGAATATAAAACTTGGGGAAAATTACTTTTTCTGATCCTTCAAGCCAAGTGTCTAGCCTATCATATCCACTGAAACTGAGTTTCATATACAAGGTCGGTTGTTGAGGCAGTTTGGGAACATAGTAGAAGCATATCTAGAAGCATAGAAGAAGTATATGAGACGGAGTAGAAATAATCATGCTCGATCAGGTTTCACAACATAAGCTGCGTTTATCGCAATTGAAAAATGCAGCTGAGGTAGCGAAACTTGATCGAGCACGGTTATTTCTACTCCGTCTTCTATGCTTCTTCTATGCTTCTAGATATGATTCTACTGTACTTCCAAACTACCTCAACAACCGACCTACCGTTTTAATCACGAGTAATAGGCGATATGATTAGATGTTCCCGTATATTGACAGAGAAAATGGAGTAAAAATGAAATTGCTCCAAAAGTCCAAAATAGTAATTTACTTCTGTATTTCCTAATTGAGTCCTTTCAAGGGTCGTTAAGTCCTCATGCAAAGAGAAATAATGAAAAAAGTATAGGGCACTGCTTTACCCAAGGCTAGTGTTTTTATACTACTCGAGGAATGATTTTATCTCCAAAAAATATGTAAAAAACTTGGGTAGGAAAACTTTTTTAATGAACAATAAGTAAACCATCAATTTGACCATTTACTTGTTTCTTCTTGATGATACTGAAGACAAGAAGGAGTAATCATTCCCATAATTGAATCCTAATGAATTTGTTTCAATTGTTGATCATGTCAAATGGTTAAACATCGTTTCCTTGATATATCAAATTCACAATTGAGAATATCCTCATGCTCTGACTCTCGATCACTCGATCACTCGATCACTTTTTATTACAAGGCCTAAAAATGAGTTTGCAAAAAGACAAGACCAATCAAGAATAATTTCTTAAATGGACACTAATTCACAATATCTTAGACTTGTGTTATAGTGCACCTAATGTGAAATGATTTCATTTTTCATTGGAAGCACAAAAGTCCTCGAGCCCCAAGAGCGTTAATCTCTCCGTTTGCTTGAAATGTTAAGCGAAATCTGTTCTGCGTTGGTGTGAGAGTGAACTGATAATCCTGACTCAAGGGTCCACAAAGTTTGTATGCACTTGGAAAAGTACCAGAATCATCCGCAATCGGGGTTGATGTGTCAATGTCTTGAATGGTTAGAGAGTCATCTTGACAAAGGGGGGAATTCTCAATGCCGAATTCATTGGCCAATAACGAAAATGTCCCATGCACTGCATTTGTGGGTAACTGGAACAAAACACAAGGATCAAACCTATGAGTTCAAAATTCTTCATGAAAAGCAGAAAGCAGATTCTATTGATAAAGATTGGAATGCTATATTTTTTTTTGAGGGGGGGGGCGGATCTTTTAATACCGCTGCAAGGAATAGGATTTCCTGTAAAGAGAGTAAAAGAATTAAAATAGTTTATATAACTAATGTTTATATGAAATTTGATCTACCAATGCGTTACTGTTGGCAGATCTGCATAACCCTTGTATGGTGGGTTGATCAGGAATAGTGTTTAGAAATTTGTCCAATCCTGCCTTAAATGCTATTAGAGGATCAGCTCCTACATATTCCCGACGAAGACTAATGGGCAACAAATTGAACAATGAAGGAGCCCGATAAAGAAGAGAGGAGGACTTCATTGTTCGAACTAGCGTGGATTCCTTGGGGTTTGGAGGTGCTCTCAGAGCACAAGTAAAACCTCTACGATCACTACAACTGATCTCAAATCCTGGGTTAGGACAGAGCCCATGAATGCTCTTGAACTACAGTACCAGATACCTTTCATACCTTCTCTGAATACTGTACAGCCCTAACTTCTTGTGCCTCTCCCAATACGAGAGCTCTCTCACTCCTGTGATGTTCCTAGTGAAACATCTTTGGACCTGCTCGACCATTTGCAAACCTGCCGAACTCATTGGTGCCCAAATGTGGGAGGCATATTCAAGATGCGGTTGAACAATCGACTTGTACAGAGTTAGCATCGTAATACTATCTCTGGACTTGAAAGTGCGATAGATCCAGCCACATGTTTGAAATGCCTTCCGCACTTTCAACTGGATATGCTCATCAAACTTTCCATCATCTTGGACGACAACTCCTAAATCTCTTATGGACGATACCTGCTCAATATCACAACCTCCATTGTCTTTGAGTGGAACATCTAATTTTGACGCCCCATACGTCATTGTGCGGAATTTCATCCCGTTCAATGCCATGTTACTCTCGCCAACCCAAGAGTAGACCTTCTCCAAGTCCTCAACTAAACATTTCGAGTCCTGACCATTCCTTCCACAAACTAATTTTGTGTCATCAGCATATGAAGATTTTTTTTATGGAATCACATTCCTTCTAGCGGTAGGAAAAAGACGCAACCAACCCAAAAAGAATTTATGATTTTTTGGTTGGAAAGCACTTTTTATTGATTTGAAAATGTTTCCCGCAGATTGATTGATCATTTGGCGAAAAGTTATCAATGTAGTCATGATTCTCAAGCTTTTTATACCACAATCCAATTAAGAAGAACGTCATTTTCGGTTTCAAATTACAACGGTACATTCTATTAATAGATTTAGCAAACCAATACGGTAAAAGAATAAAATAGACCAAATAAGGTGACATTTACCCATCAAAATGACGTATTCCTTACTTTTTTGTCACATAAAAAGTACCTTTTTTGGCCTAAAAACACATTTTCCCACCCTTTAACAATTACAAAGCAGGTCTGATGCTTCGTAAGTAAGTATTGTACAAGGGAGCACAAATTCTAAACCCACTCAAAAACTCATCTTACCTGAATATCATAAGTGCATGAGTACGTTCCCCCGGCAGAGTTTGGATAGGAGCCACAATCGTAGTTTGGAGTTTCGAAAACGTAACAAATGCATGTAACATCCGTGATAACAATGTCCAAAAGCGTTTGACCCGATTGGGTATCACACACCAAGCCCCCGTTGGCCCCAGGAAGATCCACAATAGGAACGCCAGAGACGGAGTCACTCTCAAGCAAATAGTCACGCAGACCCAAACGAAAGTCTGGAATGAAAACGTGAATAAAGGTAGCGATGGAACTCTGGTAATGTGCTGAAATGAGGACACACCTCTTACTTGACGAAAAGGATTTCCCTCCCCTTGGTCAAATCTGATCAAAATGATGAAAAGCATGAAGGGCTTCAAGGTCAACACGGTGTTTTTCATTATCAGAAGTATTGAATTTTCTCCCATACTAAAACCTGAGAAGACAACGACCATTTGACCCCAACATGACTTATGTAAATGGCTTTAATTGTCATTGGTGAGTGTTTACATTTATACTGCAAATCAAGAGTAAAATTGGTCCGGCATCAAGTGTGAGGACACGCATTCCTAATCGAGTAAATGATATTAGCAGCTTTTAATACTCTTGGGGAAACTTTAAGCGAATGAAATACATTTGGAGTACAAGTCAGGAAACTATTGGCTACGACGTAATTTTGACAAAGGATTGTTGATTTGCGAGAACCAGTTGAGGCCGGTTGTAACTTGGAAATCTGGTAAGGACATTTTGAAGATTTGTAGAGCCTATGGAAGAAAGAGGAAGACCTGTGGTGTAATTGAAATTTCAACTACAATTACGAAATTACTATTACATTTCAATGTAGTTTGAATTGTTACTAATTGTATTTGAACTCAAAGTAATTGTAATCATAATTAATTACATTTTGGCCCAGCAATAGTGATTTTTCAATTACAAATTACAATTACATTTTCACCTGCAAATCAGCTCTTGAGACTGCATTTCACTGATTAATTCACAAACATCCGATATCATTCAGTGTGTAAATTGATGAACCCCAAAGTAAACCAGTTTTTTGTGCCTCTTTTGCATTTTGCCCTTAAAACAAAATTTGAAACAGTTGGATTGGAGAAAAATGTATTTGAATGTAAATCAATTATTTTTTTAAAGTAATTGTAGTTGTAATTTACCACATTTGAAAATGAGTTATTTATATTCTATTACTTTTGACAGCAATCTAACGCCGTGCAACTAAATGTGTTCCAGGAATGTTGAACTTCAGTTATGAAAACCGCTTCAGCTGGATCTCCAGACGTTACAAACGAGACGACCGCAAAAAGACCTCATACTGACCTTTAAATTGTGCACTGGCCTAGCACAATTGCAAACTAATGGGTCCTTCCTTCTTTGATTTCGGTGTGAAAGAAAAACCTTGCAGTCCCACAACCCGTAAAATATCGAGTCGTCCAATACCTGAGCCAATTGCCAAAAACCGTATTCATTGTCACTCCTTTTTAGTGAAGATGCCGGGGATTTGGAACAAATTATGTCTTTCAATCAGAGACTGTGGACCAATTAGTTCATTTAAAAAGAGCTTGCTTTCTCTTGACATGCAAAGTTTACTACAGTTCATTTCAGTTTATCTTCCACAGTGCGTGATATTGAATCGGGCCTGTTCATGTATACCCGCTCCTCTCCCCTTCCCCCATTTTTACCATTATTTTTTCACCTCCTATACTCTTTATCATCCTTGTGATGCTTGAGTGCATTATTCAATAAACAATATGAAGTCTTGGCTCCAAAAACGAATCCCCAGGTATTTTGGACGCAGATGAAATGCAAATAATTATAAAGTCTGAGCAGCTTTCATACTGACACTGCACATCAATTTTGCCTCAAATTACATCCAATTTTGAAGCTGTTGTCTTTTGTGCTCCTTCTTCAAACATGTTCGAAGAAGTTAAATAGTTATGTAACTTCGACAATGAGCAATTAAGCAAGTTTTTTTTCTTCCAACTTTTGCAAATCATCATCATCAGGGCTCATACAAGGCTAAATATGTATTTTCCATTCCATTACAAACATCTCCATTCAAAGAAGTGATTGCACTTAATTGCACTACTGAAATCTATACTGTTTTGCTAGCTGCCACTCAACGAGACTGGTTTTGTTCTTGTTTTGCATGTTCAGATTTTCTTTTTTTCATATTTCTTTTGCCATTGTTTCTTCCAATGGCCTGGATTTATCCTTTTTCATCAGAAATAAACCGAAAGCCAGATCCCAAAATATTCACCATGAGATAAGTGAACCATAACAGTCCATCCAGGCCGGTGTTTCGATATTTTAAACCATTAAGGAGGAACAGGAATTTGATTTGCCATATATTGCATGTGTACCTAGCTAGACCATTAGGAGTTGCTCAAAAACCAGACGTTTCGTCCGGGAGGTCTAGAATAACGCCCATCCAAAGTTCAAGTACAGTATGAATCTTAAAGGATGCATTTCTCACTTTCCATCTATAGGTCGAGATTATCGCTGAATCAAAATCATTCTAGACTAGATTTTCATTTTCATTCAAACAAAAAGCGACTTTTCATAAGATTTTAACCCAATGATTTCATTTGATGGTTGTTGATATCAAAGCTTGTTGCATGGAATGTGATTTAGATTGATATTAAATGGTTAGGCTAAAATGAAACAACAGTGCATTAATTCCGTAGCAAATGAAACACCTCTTTGTCCTTGTACCATAAAATGGATCGGCTAAACAAACCTTGGTTTTGGAAAATGGGGGAAAAACACCATTCATGTTCAAAAAAAAGTTAAAAAGAGTAAAATATTCATGAAAAGTGCACTTCAAAATTGTTGGAAAAAACACTCAAAATCATGAAATAATAAAAAAAATACGCAAAAATGGCATATTTAAAGTTTTACTCAAAATATTTTTCCCCGCTCCCTAAACCCTTATTCTTTTATTACCACAGAAGACTCTGTTCCATGCAGGTGCTTCAGAAAAATAAACAAATTACATTTTAAAAAAGTCACTGTCAGTTTGAACTTATGGCACATGCTGCATTATAAAAACTCGACCAACGACGATCGTCAGTCAATGTCATTCATTATTTCGACCAAAAAGAGAAACGTGAAAACCAAAGCAAAGCATGGCCGGCTGATTGATTGACGCCTGCCTAATTCCAGAGATTGAAAGAAATGACCCATCAAATTGGCTGGGAGTCATCTGCTTCTGAAGCACCAAACAGTCAGCAACAGTTTATTCGACAAGTCTCATTTCAATCATTAGAAAGTTATTACGGGCTCAACATAATCTTTCATGAGAACCTCTCTTGCCAGACACACCAAACGAATTGCCTACACAATCAAGAGGAGATTGACTTCTTGGCACGGTGAGCAAATAACCCTCACAGGAAACATCATTTCACTCACCCTTGAAGCAAATTCGCTATATGGAAGTTTTTGAATTCACTCCTAGCATTCCCAACCAAACTACGGTTTTACAAGCGTCATATCCAAAGCATCTTTAAGCATTTTCCTTTGTAGGATTTAAAATCCCAGTTTGTGAGCATGATCATAAAACTGATGGTTCTTCATCAATTTCAGAACAGAAACCCTTGATTAAGTTCGCTCTTTTGGTGTTGTCTACGAAATACAGAACACCGTATGTTTCAGAAACTAAATCGCATCTAAAACATACAATGTGTTTGATATGGACTTGCAAAACACTTGAAAAAGTAAAACAATCATTTCACCCTAAATTGAATATATAAATGTTTAGACTTTTCTTGTTCCTCTAAACTTTGGGTGTGGTATCTTATTTAAGGATCAGAATCACAAAAATGGATTCCTGTTCCGTTTCGTTTGCAAAAACTCTGAGCCACAAACTCAAAGGTAGTAATCCAAAGGTCAATCATTTTAGATTTTGTCATATTTGTGGCTCCTATCGGGAAGAATTTTGTCAGTCAACTTGGTCGAGTGATCCGCTTTCACAGTCATTTTATTAGGTCATGTTCATTTGAGTCTAGAGTTAGCGTGGGCGCTAAATTTGATCTTCTGACGTTAGATTTCTATCAAAATATGTGCAACGAAAGCCTTTTTGGCTCAATTTTTAAAACCAGTAATACATGTTGACGTCCCAACCAAATATGTTTCCCAAAATATGAGCCAACATGGTCGGGCAATTTGGTCCTTGAATTATTGCACTTGTACCCCCTACACATTTTTTGCTCCTGAAAACCCTCGCTTTGCAAATTGCACCAGGCTATCCTCGGTTACAAGTGTTCGATCTGACCACAATATTTCTCTTGGCTGCTATTATTGTTACTATTCTTATGATTGTTGTTCAAGAGTAAGGAATTTGCAAATCACCACTTTATGACTCTGAACTTTGTGGTTGGGCTATTGAAACGTGAAGTTAAGGATCATTTCAAGTGGCCCCAAAAGAACTTTGCTCAAACCGCTCAAACCAGATCTTGATGGTGAAAAAAGTGAATTTCGATGATTTGAACACTTGAAAGGAATGTTTATTTGGGTTTTGGTAAACTCGAGTACAATTGGTACATTTATACTTGCTCAAGGATCATCGGATTTAGCCTCCAATACTCTGGTTGTGAAACTACTTTTCCCCTTCAAACCATAACAAAACCATTTTCTTCTTTTGAGAACAACGGTCAACAATTGAATCACCTAAAACACCCCAAATAGGTCTCATTGTGGAAAAAACAATGAGAGAAAAACCTCTCTCAATAAAAGTTATTTTCAAAAGGATTGCCTAGTTTCAGTTCTTTTTTTGTTAAACGCCACATTTTTCGACATTTGTTTGAAAGAGTTGTCATCATTTTTGTTTCTAAGTTCCAAATTCACTTTAATAT
The DNA here is from genome assembly GCA_010645155.1 of Tigriopus japonicus. Taxonomy (NCBI): domain Eukaryota; kingdom Metazoa; phylum Arthropoda; class Copepoda; order Harpacticoida; family Harpacticidae; genus Tigriopus; species Tigriopus japonicus. The sequence continues at coordinate 117,178 of JAAGOF010000271.1, forward strand.
TAAGTGCATCATCATTATTAATCTAGACCAACAAAAGACGTCATTTTTATTTTGCAAGTGTGAAATCGCAACACGTGCTTGCTACATTAGCGAAAAGCGATAACCTTCTTACAAACGTAACCGATTAGGAATCGGCCAAATTTGGTATTCAACTTGCCAAACCACTTCCCCATAACCTTGATCTACACAAGTACTCGTACCTTTGAAAATTTACCACCTTCAATCTCCTCCACCCTAAGAATCTAGATTTACCAAGCGAATCTGGTCCTCAGGACGAAACAAACAAAAACACTCCTCGTTCTTGAATGAACGTGTTTCGTCAAGAGTGGTGCTCCTTCGTTCCTTCAGCGATACCATAAAAGAAGCTCAACCACGCCATCATTACTTGAGATTACCACAATCTTGGAAATGCAGGGCGAATGTCAGACAGAGACAAGTGGTTTTCCAACCGGTCTCTTCCTCAAAATGACACCAACCGACTAAGAACGGACTAGTATCATGCTTCCGGTTCTGCACAACTTACACCCATGGTATTAAATAAACGCCTCAAGCAAATGCAAAAAGGGTTTCTTTTTACAGATCGTCGTCATAAACGTGCACTACGTCATTTATAATAATTCAAATCTTTTAGGGTAGGGGTCGGCAACCAGTGGGCCCAAGGGAGGTACGTATTTGGTAGGCCCAGGAGCTATGGGAAAGGTCCAAAAAGTGGGCCCAAGAGCCTGCAAATACACTTTTTGATAGTAATCATGTGAGTCCATGAACCCACCAGGATCTTTTAGGAGGGCCCCTGACGACACAAAATCAAATTTGGTGGGCCTCAACCAAGAAGTTGTTGCCGATCCCTGTTTTAGGACAATCTCGAAGTCGTCTATTCTTGAATGCTGATTGAAACCCATCAAATATTCCACAAAAAAGATTAGAGGGTTGCTAAGGTGTAAGTGTGAAAATATATTTCTTTTCGGCGATTCAAATACACTCCTGAAAAACGTCAAAAACTCACAAAAGTAAATGGATTTTTTTAGCCAATTGAAAAGCTTTTAGCTAAGTGTGTTTAACTGTTTTGTCAAATTGACAATCTGACGACATTTCGTGCCAAATTTAAACGAAACAGGTCGTCTACGGCATTTAACCTACAATTTAAACCTTTTTATTCTTTGTTTCTTCCGTATCTATTCAAAGTCCGAATACTTTTAAGCCTTGGATGGAAGTTGAATGTAAAGCTGAATATCCCTGATTCTTTTTGAGGCCTTAGCAACTTAAAGAGAGAATCTGCAACAACATAAAACGAAACACAGTTCAAACCTCGCTGATTTGATTTGAAACAAAACTCAACCAGCGTTTCAAATGCTTTCATAAATGTTAATTGCCACTCGTAATCAAGTTCACACACACGAAATACAAGCACATCCATCATTTTCCATAAGCACCATCCATGTAAAAAGTGGAAGTGTTCTTGAAGCCGAAAACTGCAGTACGGTCTGATTTTCTCATTATTACCATCAGAGCTCGAGCCAAATGACCAAGTGTAATAATACTAATACCAGCTCGTCAATGATTATAATTAGCGGAAAAGGCGGTCTCCATTCGCCCCATCTATTGTTCTGCTCGTTGAGCTTAGAACAATTGGAGAACGAACCACTCTTCAAAGACAAATCCGCTGATTCACCTCAGCTCCTACAAACACAGACCATTCAAATACGAGTACTACCAAGATCTGCCCATGAAAATGTTGTAATAGTAGGTGGTTGGTTGGTTGGTTGGTTGGTAGGTCCGATGATCCAGGTGAAATGGCATCAGTGAAGATACCTGCTGGTCGAAACTGAGCTGAAGGCTCGGTTGAAGCCATGGTTAAGTGGGGTACGTAGGTACGTGTACATTACACTCTGGATGGAGTCCCTAATTTTAGATTCAACGGTGGCAACGAACACGAAAAAAGACACCGAAATAGATCGAATAACAAAAGACTGGAATTTGCTCGCAGATTTTCGAGATGAGACCCAGGAACAAAGGAAAAGAAGAACATGCTGTTTGTGCAATTAATCAACCAACGGCGATGATAAAAAAGAATATGCGACCATTAACTCAACTGCATTCCTGACCAAAGAATCCAGCAACAGACCCGTCGGAGTTTTTCGAAGGAACTGTCTTTATGACTTCCATAAAACTTTTCAGTGTTCAGGACAACCAAGAATTGGCTCAAGAAGACCTTCGGGACACCATGAATCCCTTTTATTTCGGCATTTCAGTTCTCGTTTCTTGTAGACATTCCAGTATCGTGTTTGGGACACTTTTTAGACCTCTTATTTGAAAGACAACTTTTCACTCGGCACGTTCAAACGTTATCGTTCATTCATTGAGAACTCGAGTGAAGAATTCATCGGGCTCAAAAACACATGCTTTAGCACCTGGCTGATCTATTCAAACTTGGCTTCTGGATGTTGTGTAGAATTCGGAGAGATTGAATTTCGACTTCTTTTCAGAGCCTCGGCTTGCGTTTCATGTTCATTCACTCAAGGAAACATTGGAAAACATTTGTGGCGGCCAAAGATCGTCAAATCTCGTTTGTTATCCCGTGGAAACATCAGGTATTCTGTTCTCACAGATTTCTACACGAGCTAACCAACGTATGTGACATTGATTATAAAACAGACTTTCGTTTTCATTTTTCTCGAATGTCAATGCTTCCCAAAACAAAGGCTCCAAGGCTCGTGGGAGAGTGAATGGAATGGAGATGGATAGCATGAAGGCTAAAGGCTAATTCGACCTTGGTGGGGCTTCGAGTCAATTCTCTTTCACTCCGGAAGCCCCTGAGCATTTGGCTAGACAGAAGGAGATTAGAGGCCAAGCAAGGCCTAAAGGCCGTCTGGAATTTCTTGGCCCTCGGAGGATTAGACCTTCAAGACCAAAGGGACCATTTGCCAAATTAATTGTGGCCAACCAATTAGAGTATACGTTCATCAGGAAGACATGAGACTGCGTAGAGCCAGAATTCGCCTCTCTGTTCAGAACTTCTCAGGCAGAACAACATCGACCGAGATCGAAAAGACGCCAAGATGTTTTTGAAACCACGAAAACTGATGATTGGGTAATGAACCACGGAATCATCAACAAATTGAATGATTTCGTGGTGGAAGCACATCACTCGGTGGCTTGAATTAGTTGTGAACTTGAGCTTGAAAAACCCGAATTTGGACGCCCCAAGTCAAACAATAGCAAACAATCGTCGATTGATGTAACATGCCAATTCCTCATAAACAATTTGAAATGCAGAAAAAGCCCAACTTCATCTGATATTAGATTGAGAAAAAGACCAAAATTCCTCAATTATATTCAATGGACATTGGCTGACAAGACCTTCAATGTGAGAGACAGTTTTGATGGGTACAAAGGTGATGCCAAGTTCCTGATTAGGACCTAATGACATTCGAGGACAAAGCCGGGAAATAATGATGAGCAACAACAAGAACCATCATCATGTCTAAGACACAGACAAGACACACAGCCTGTCTTTCCGGCGAAACGAGTGTCTGACTGGCTCAGACATTGCATTGTCACTTGGACACAAGACTCAATTCCTGGTACAATCCTGCGTAAGGTCCATTAGTTCGTTGTCTCGACATCGTTTTCCGTTCTCGAAAGAAAGCCAAAACTTCACGTCCGAGAGCGAAATATTGAACGTTCTTTTCTGTTTATTCGAACCTTCAATACAACAAGAGGCTGGTTTATCAAATATCTAATTCGATTTCCATTTATTTGGAACACAGCAGAGCAGTCCAAGACATAATTGAATGCAGAGATCTCTGGATTCTTTCCATCGCGAATGGTTCAGTCTCGGGGTCGGCAAGCCATAAGCAAGTTAGTTTTTTATCAGACAATGCACATGCACGCCATTCATGGACAAATAGACGAACTGAGATGGGCAAATGGGCCCTTGGGAGTTGTTCAGACCACAGACATCGATTGGAAATGGCTAGGAAGCAACTTGGACACGGTGGCACAAACCTCGCTAATTCGTGTTTGACGACGATATATTTTTTGAGCCGGCATGCAAAATTGATCTAGTTTCTTTGTGGTTGGTTCCGTTGGTACCCTGAAAAAGAATTCTACGTTTGCTGATTTCTTCAATTTGTTTAAATTTGGCTTTTTAAACACAATTTGAGTGTGTACATACTTTGAATAAGCTGAAATCAGCATACATAGAATTCTTTTTCAGGGTACCAACCACAAAGAAACTAAACCAATTATTCATGTTGTCACAAAAAAATGTGTTTGTCCCGAATGCGAGCAGCTATCAGCTGATTAAGTAACATTTTTGAACTCGGGGTGATTAGGTGGTTCCAACGGTACCTAACAATTAATGTCCAAGCTAGTTGAAAGTTTCAAGTAACGCCTAATAAAAACGTATTTTTTAGGGTGTCAAGGAGAAAAAAAATACCAATCTTTTTGTCTCCAGCACGTGTAGAGTGTTAATATTCTTGATTATTGAATTCATCTCTAATTTTTTGTTGAATATGGCCTATGTAATAGAGCTATAAATAGAGAAAATGCTCAAAGTTTTGAAAACCGATGAAGTACAATGGATTTTCTGACAATCAAAGTAAACCAAATGTAAGCTTAACCATCTGTAGACCTTAAACAAGCAAAGCTTATGCAAAGTGTGTTCACACTCAAATTTTGTTTAAAAAGCCTACTTTCAAAGAAAGACTCCTTTGAATGGTAGATGGCGCGAGTGTATCTTAACTCTAACGATTGTGATGTTAACTTGGAAAAGCCCATGAAAAAGCCCATTGACTGAATGTGAGGCATCAGATTGAAGACAGGTAGACTGAAGTTGCGGAGAGTGTTATGCTTATGGGATCAAATTGAGCCCACTCTTGGATTGAGCTTAAAGTGCTGAAAAGTACATTGATAAGAAGGAAAACGAAACTATCTTGAGACCCTCTCCCTTTCGTGTTCCACCAACCCTCATTGACACCCACATTCTTTCATTCATTCAAGCGTTCTTGGAAAGGTTTAACAGAGTTGGGTGCTCAAACATGAATCAAATGCATGGACGTGTGCAGACAGTCAAACCTTTAGAGGACGCCGAACGACCCTCAACGAAGTCACCAAAAAAAACTTTGGTGAATTTAACATAAAACATTCATCAAAAAAATAAATAGGTCTCCGTCAGACCCAGGAGGGATGATGAAAGTTAGACAAAAAAATATATTTCTAACTAAATACATTAGTGCTAATGTGATTCTTGCGTTCTTTTTACAATGAGAGAAGTTCCAGGTTAGATTCTCCTCCCGGACCTTGCTCGAGGAAACTTTTAGATCCGTCCCATAATCCAGGGATAACCTATATAATAGTATTAATACTGGATGCGAACTCGCGGAATTTCTCCGGCACGCAACCTCCGGTATGAGGCCGAGATTCGTAAACAAGAAGAACAAACCGCCATGTTGGGAG
>JAAGOF010000271.1:123659-142183 GCA_010645155.1 Tigriopus japonicus
TTCAATTGACGTTCTGAATATTCACCAATCAATTTCGTATCTAGTTAGATTTAGTTTTCCTAAAAAGTAAGAAATTCAATGCAAATCAGCGAGGAGATTCTTCAAGAGCTGACATTACCGAGTCAATTTACAGCAGCACTGGGCTTGAACGCGCATCGAGGTTTAAGGAGAACGAGAAGGTTATCTTCCGGCACCAATGTTTTTGGCCAGTCATGGCCTTCAAAGGGTAAAAAGGTCAAACATTATGCTTTCAAAGGTAAGTTGAGATCATGAGCGTCAATTTAATAGTATATAGTGCATAGGTAAAGTTGCCTCAAACAGGTCGAACCCAAGAACCACAGTACAATGGAACCGACGTCTTGGGACCAAAATGGCACATGCGCGTACTCTTTTATTATAGCGCTCTAACGAGGACTAGCTTCGTTGAATTTTGACACAGAAAAATTCATTGATACTTACCCAATGGTAATGGGGATATAAAAAGGTTGCTTCGAGTGAGCGTTTTAAATCATACCGTTAGCGGCAAAATAGGGCCGTTGGCTGCGCTGAGTTGTCCAGCCGATTGTGGCAAATCCAAGTTTTTCGATCTAATCCATTCAATGATTCTAGGTCCTTGGAAGCGATTTATATTTTACGTCTTGATACCTCTGCTACCACCTGGTTGATAATATGCTCAGTTTATTTGCTAGAAAATGATCCATGTCTATATAACCCTCGCTCAACATGAATCAGTCAGACTAAAATCATCTAGTCATTCACAACATCCGACCATATAACAGCGGTAAGATTTAAAACGCTCACTTGAAGCAATTCGGTCGAGGGTTTTGTCATTTCCTGAATAAATGTAATATTTCCCTACTCATACTTTATAGAATCAAGCCTTTATCTTTACAGAATAAAGCCTCAACATATGCCATATGCCATCCTATGCCACTTTGTTGATGAATAAATTATGAACATGTTGATCTTTTTTGAGGTTTTGCTCATTAATTTCATTTTAACATCGATCTTCCTTGGATTATAAAATGATTCATCCAATTTCAACTGGCCTTAATGTCAGTGTTCATACAAAACGTCAAGAATTGGGGATCAGGAGTCAACTTCCCCACTTCCACAGGATACCCAGTGTTGTGGCATGGTGCTGATCATGTAAAACCCATACAAAAAGGGACTTCAACCCATTTTTCTTGGACGATTGCTAAATGGCGGCCATTTACTGTTAAACTGATCTTTTGAAAAAGCTTTGATGAAAAGGGGTCAAATTTTACCAACTCACACCAATTCTAAGTAAATGTTGTGCATTCTTTTGCAATTTCGGAAGAGTCTTGTTTAAAGATATTGTTAGTAAGCCTTATTTCAATTTCAATTTTGTTCACAACTTAGAATAAAGTGTCTAATGTGTTTTACAGGATACTAATAAAACATAGGAAGAAAAGAAAACGTAGTGACGTTGCGTTTTTCTATGTTAAGCCGAATGAAAAGAGGCGGGGAAAATATAAATGTGCATAAAAGTTCAAAGACATTAATTGCATCCTCTAAGAGTTCATTGATTAAAATTGCCCTTAGGATTACATTAGGACAATTGACGATATAAATGAGGATCGTAGTGAACAAAATAGTAGGGGAAAATCTGGCAATTTTCTATCTCAGGTGTCGATTTTTGGCAATTAGTGTGACAGATATTCTTTAACAAACCAGCTCTTCAACTTTTGCTTCGCTCCACGTTGTCATGTAGTAATAGCCAGGGATGGGGAGTACTTGTAATTGTGATTACACTCACGTAATTTCAATTACAATTTCATGTAATTGTAATTAAAATCAATTACATTTTTGGGTCAAGTAATTGTATTTGTAATCAATTACCTTTTTCGCCATGTAATTGGCGAATTTTCAATCAAAATTACTATTTACTTTTAAAAATCTTAGTTCCATGAATTGACCATAACTGCCAATATATCAGTTTTCACTTGCCAAACATTTATTTCTGTCATCCATGCCACCCATTGAATTGCCACTAACAAATAACTCGTATTGATAAACACACACACAATCTACAATATTAAATTACTTTCAAACCAAAAGAGCTTTTGACAGTGATGTTTGATTTCAGGTAAAAATGCATTTCATTATCAAGGGCAGGCAAGTAATACGCATAACAGTTTTGAAAAATTGTTCAACTTGACACACATTGAAAGGTTGCGGTTTCAGAAAAAGAAAAATGTGCCTTGTGATTGATGGCATAGACATAATTTTGAAATTTTAGCCCGTTCAAAAGCTTTTGGTTTTGGTACATCACTCTTTCATTTGGACCTTCGGGGATTATAAGTCGTCAGTGGGAGCATTTTTTTCTTAGAAATGTTATGTCTGTATACTTTTTAACGTTTTGGCAAGGCAAAAGCGGGAAATAGAAGGAAAAATTGTAATTGAAATGTAATTGTTTTGCATTTGACATATACAGTCAGGAGCAAAAGTATTCGTAACCTCGAAAATTTTATTGCTTTTTAAATGATACTCGATTTTTGAAAAATACATTTAAGAACCATTTTGCTCCTTAGTTATTCTTTTATCATTTAAAAGCTATGACACTTTTCTTTTTAAAAATTTACAAGATTTTGGTTAAACAACTGCTCAGAACATGTTTTAGACCAAGAGCAAAAGTATTCATAACATTTTGTCAATAGTTTATTGAATGCCCTTTTTGCTGAATTACACTTAAGAGACGTTTTTTTATAATCATTTACAAGATTTTTACATACATCTGAAGGAATGTTAGCCCATTCTTCATAACAGATTTGCTCCAGTTCGTCAATTGTCTTTGGACGTCTTGCACGGATACGGACTTTTAATTCTCTCCAAAGGTTTTCAATGGGATTAAGGTCCGGATTCATGGAGGGCCAGTCCAAGACCTTAATCTGATTGTCCTTCAACCATTTCTTGACCAAAATGCTGTTGTGCTTAGGGTCGTTGTCGTGCTGGAAGACGAACTGTCGACCAAGCCGAAGTTTCCGCGCTGAACTCTGGAGATTCTCAGCCAAGATATCCTGATAGTCTCCTTTTTTCATTGTCCCATGAATTCTCACGAGGTTACCGGTGCCTTTGGCGGAAAAGGAGCCCCATAACCTGATCGATCCTCCACCGTGCTTGACCGTAGGGATGGTGTTTTTTGGATGAAACGCTTCTCCTTTACGTCGCCAAATCCTTTGAACATCGTTGTGACCAAAAAGCTCAACCTTTGTCTCATCTGACCAAAGAATCCTAGACCAAAAGTCACTGGTCTTGTCAAGGTACTTCTTGGCAAATTCCAAGCGAGCCTTCAAGTGTCTATCCTTGAGCAAGGGAGTCTTCCGTGGGCGACAAGACTTCAATCCTGCTTTGTGAAGTGAGCGAGCAACAGTAAACCTCGAGATGGACAATCCATTTTCACTGAGACTGTTCCGGATGTCCTTGACCGTTGTTCGAGGATTATTTGTAACCTCTCTGACAATCTTCCTCTCAAGTCTGGCTGACAGTTTCCTTGGACGACCGGATCTTGGGAGGTTCTCAACCGTTCCGTTCTTTTGTGCCTTCTTCACAACGTACTGAATCGTTGAAATCGGGATGTCCAGAAGCTTCGAAATGGCTCTGTAGCCCTTGCCTCCATGATGAAGACTTACTATCTTCAACTTCAAGTCCTTGTCGAGCTCCTTGACCTTGGTCATGATTGGCTGACTGTGAAGCAATTGTTCAATTCCGTAAAATTGATAAGATCCAAGAAAGATCTAGAAAATCTTGGAAAAAAGGAGACTAAATGACTTTTCTCCGGCTTTCCAGAATGTTCTAACATCTTTCGATCAATTTTTTCTGATGAAAAATCTGTTTTTAAACCTATTTTGTTAACTTTTTTGCGCGTTACGAATACTTTTGCACTATCTAAAATTTTATTTTTAATAATTAAAAGTTAGTTTCAGACATTTTTATAAAACAATTGCGGGAAACTGGTATTATTCTTAATCGGAAAAAATATTACATTCTTACAAACTTCTTAGCATAGTATTTAATGGATGAGTGTAATCGAACGAATTCAGCTGGGGATTCTGGGGCCAAAATGGCTAGGGATGGGTCAGAACCAGGTTTGGACATTTCATAGTTTTAGTTTGGTACGTGAGGAAAAAATCTTATTTCAATTGATTGTCAAAATGAAGAAAACGAATTGGGCTCGAGAATTTTGATTGAGTTTTATGGAGGGTGAGTCTCGACTCTGACCCATCCCTAGCCATTTTGGCCCCAGAATCCCCAGCTGAATTCATTCGATTACACTCATCCATTGGATATAAAGGATTTTCTGGTTTTCTCGTCACGTTACAAATACTTTTGCTCCTGACTGTAATTGTAATTGAACATCGCTGTTAAAGAATAGTAAAAATTGTGTACTAAGATGTTGATTGAAGATGTTGATCGATGAAAATCGCTCCTAAAGTTTCATTTTAGTTTTGTGTTGATTGTTTGTATACTTGTTTGGGTTTTCAGAATACATTTGTTTGTTTGGGGTAAATTTGTACCATTCCTCCCCAAAAACAGTGTTGCTGTCAAGATTTGCCATGATTTGTAAAAGCGAGTGTCTAATGTTTATTTTCGCCACAATAATTATTGCTATTGAAATGATTTATTGGTCCAAGAGATATATTCCATGCAAATGGAACACTTACTTTTGACTTTCGAAATTTTTTCAAGAGTTTGATTTTCTTTTGACTTTTTTCAACTAATAGGGGATGTCATTTTTGGCAGCCCTGTTTTTTTGGGAGACCAAAACAAACAACAGCTGTTGACTTCTCTTTCCAATTTGTTTGTTCTTTGTTTGTGAATTCTATTTGTTTGGTATGCTGTCGTTTGTTTGTCTTTGTTTGCTCTTGATTAGATTTGTTTGTTTCCCATCAGTATTGTGTTTCTGATGAGCGTGCAAGGTAACTAAAACGAATGTTTAGGCCTGGTACTTGCAACAATGCCTTTCTTATCTGCACAACTTGAAGTTGAAATAGCAATTCTTGACATTGTTTTTGCAAAAAAGTGTGTTTTGTTGCTTTTATCTAAAATTTCGCTACATAAGTTGAGAGGGTTCTTCCGAACTTTGAAATTAGGAATGCCCGACTTTGAATAACAAGATGGCCAAAGGAGATCCGTTCCTGGGGCAACTAAACCTAAAAACAAATAATCTGTTTAATTGAAGGCTTCCAATTTCTCCATTTGTTTTCAAATTACTTTGCAATACTTCTCAACATACATTAACCATGCCATTGTCCATAAATGCAACATTTTTCGAAAATCTAACCCTTGAAAACTGAGATTTTTTTTTGGCAAGCCTACAACGCAAAAGCTTAAATTTATTTTCTTCCTACCAATGACTTATTCAATGTATTGGCAAAAATGTTCCAAGTTGAAGTATTTAAATCCAAGGTATGGTCACCTAGTGACGTCTTCGGTTCTTCTACGTTCTTCCGAGAAAGTGACCACTAGCATTAGCAAAAAATGACCAAAACCATTACTCAATTCCACCTTTGATTCATCAATTTCTTAGTTGTCATTTGCTTGGTCACTCATTTCAAATATTCCCGCACTATTGTCCGCTCAACAGATGGCGACCGGAGACACACTTTTAGGCTTTCACTCCGTCTAGTATTAATAGAAGTCGATGGCTTCACCCGCTTTCCCCTTCATCTGAATTGGTCAGATATGGAAAAGTTGCTAAGCGAATCATTGGTCTAGCGACCAAGGGACTAAGGGTACGAACATATAAGCTAATTTGCCAGGTATTCAAATCATTAACAAGGATTTCCGGGTCTTACCGGTTTACTTTGTTGATGATTTTATTTTAATGTTTTTTGCACCAATTCTCTGAGACACGCTCCAAGACTTTTGGGATGAATCAATCGCAATAAGCTTCAGTTTCAAAAGTCGATTTTGACAACAACATATATTGATGAGACACCAGTGTGCTTTTTTTTACTTTGAATATGTACAAGTTCAAAATCATTTTTAGAAGTTGTCAAATCAAGATTTTGAAGTCGAGGGATTGATTAGTCCGTTTTAGCAATAAGGGCTTAGAATCAGAATAGAATTCAATGAAAGCACAAGCAGCCTCTTGCACCACGAGCATTATCTACTGAGTTTGCTTTGAAGGAAAATCTGAATCTTGGAAAATTGGGCCTCGGAGTAAGATTGAAAACATAATCCTGACTTAATGTGCCACACAATCGGATCCAGTTACTTGTTCCAGGGCCTTTGTCATCAGGTATGGAAACAGATAAATCAATGTCCTGAATTAACAAGGAATCGCCGAAACATGTGGTGGCATTTCCATCCAGTTCGAAATCGGTTTGCAGAATGGAAAACGTTGCAGTCGCAGCATTTGAGGGAAACTGTAAGAAATAGAAAATAAACCACAAAAATCAGCCATTAGTAACCTTCAAAACAAATTTTGAGCCACATCAAAACCAGCAAGAAGTACTTGCCCATATTCACTATGACACCTCAATCTTTGTCGTCTGGCAAACAAGACATCAGCTCATATGTTTTGTCTGCACAAAGGCATGCTGCAAGCATGCTTCCATTATTGACTTCAAGCGTATTTTGCGCCTGCTAGAGCATTTCTTACCAAATTTTGGGTTAAACATAGAATACGTTGAAGCTGACATTCATAAGGCGTCATTTTAAAAGCCTGGAAACGTTTAAAAGACGCAAAAACTATGGAAGTCAATTGATGAAGTTTGCTTCAAGCATGGATCTCAAAACACAAAACATATGACCTAATGTGTGTTCATCTTTCATTCAGCTACTTCTATCTTTTACACCAGGGGTAGGGAAGGGTGGTTTTTGTTGGGGAAAGTCCAGTGTGTGTCAAAGGAACTTGATCCCTGTTGCTAGTTTCTGGTAATATTTTGAATTTCCATGATTGTTTTTGAAAAAGTATGGTCTAAGAATTGGTGGTTTTTTTTGGGGGGGGGGCGGATTTTGTAACACCGCTACAAGGAATGGGATTCCCTGTAAAGAAAGTTAATGATTAATATAGTTTATGAAATTTGATCTACCAATGAGTTACTGCTGGCAGATCTGTACAACCCTTGAATAGTGGGTTGGTCAGGAATAGTATTCAAAAATTTGTCCAATCCTACCGTAAATGGTGTTAGAGGATCAGCTCCTGCATACTCCCGACGAAGACTAATGGGCAACAAATTGAACAATGAAGGAGCCCGAATTGATCGAACTAGCCTCGATTCCCTTGGATTTGGAGGTGCTCTCTACGATCGCTACAACTGATCTCAAAGCTTGTGTTAGGACAGAGGTCATGAACGCTCTTGAAAACATACAGTATCAGATACCTTTCATACCTTCTCAGAGTACTGTACAACCGTAATTTCTGGAGCCACTCCCAATACGAGAGCTCTCTCATTCCTGTGATGTTCCTTGTAAAACATCGTTGGACCTGCTCGATCTTTTGCAAACCTGCCGAACTTATTGGAGCCCAAATGGGGGAAGCATATTCAAGATGCGGTTGAACAATCAACTTGTACAGAGTTGGCACCATCTCTGGACTTGAAAGTTCGATAGATCAAGCCACATATTTGAAATGCCTTCCCCACTTTTAACTGGATATGCTCATCAAACTTTCCATCATCTTGGATGACAACTCCTAAATCTTTCATCGACGATACCTGCTCAAAATCACAACCTCCATTGTCTTTGGGCGAAACATCTAATTTTGACGTCCCATACGTCATTGTGCGGAATTTCATCCCGTTCAATTACTTTTTGATTTTGATTTTTATTACTCTCGTCAACCCAAGAGTAGGCTTTCTCCAAGTCATCATCTACACTTTTTAATCCTGAACCAAGAACCACTAAATTCCATTGGACTGGAAGGCTAACGAGAGGAATCATAATTTCCATTAGGAACATTTCTATTGCGTTCTTCTGCAAATGAGACCTTGCTTATGATGATTAGAATACGTATTTCAATTTGCAGCTCAATCGTACGCCAGAGTTAAAAGATATGTTATGTTCCCTCAAACTTCAGTGCAAATCCTTCCAAGAAGGAATGAACTTGCCCTTTTCTGATATTTTTTTTTGGAAGGTCTTTCGTTTTGGCAAGGAGAAGAAAATTAATGGTTCCAAAACAGATTGAATAGCTTCATAAGCTAACAAGAAAATGTCTCCAAAATTAAAAAAGACCAAGACATATCAACCTGGACATTGCTGATGATGTAGTTTAACAAAATTACTTGGTCCAAATGTCTTCTAACGGTCCCAAAAGCCTAAATTGCATCCAGACAACTGAAAACCTCCCTTGGATCTTTCCATAACTCATACAGAGAGGAGACGTGGCGTCGTGGTTAGCACAGTATCCTAAAGTGAGAGAGGTCGCAGGTTCGATTCTCCTCCCTGACCTTTCTCAAGGAAACTTTTAGACGCTAATTCACACCCACAGACGGAGAACCATTCTCATACCGGACATGAGATTGCCTATCAGAACTATTCAGACGATGTGATGGGTGGCTTCTCTGACCGGGCGAGTATCAACCCTCCCACCCTAGCACCATCACTCCCCGAAAGAAATACGAACTGACTCAAGTAGAATTTACATCAAGCTATAAAAACCTGCTTTACTATTTAAATTATCAATCTTCGCAGACCACACTCGAAATTTAGATCCGTGGGCAACAAGCATAAAAGATCTGTTAGGTATTGCTCTTTGGGCACTTCTCAAATCATGGAAACATTAACTTTCACCAAGTAAAAAGAGCTTAAAGAAATCAAACCAGTTTGGATGCTTTCCTGTAGGCCTGACAAATATTTTTAGATTCTTAAAGTACTTTAAACAGCTGATAAACATATCTTATTTTGTAAACCTTCTTCGTATGTTATAAGTAATCTGTGCCTACAGCCCAGGAGCTATGAGGAAAGTCCAAAATAGTAGCCTCGCGAGACATCCGTAGTACTGTACTCGTCGGCCTAAAGCTCTTTGATCGTGAACTTATGGATCCTTGAACCATAGACGTGGAGAAGCGGACAATGGCACAAAAATGTCAGTTAATATGTCGAGATGGGCCTCTTGAAAACAAGCCTTATGGCTTAAGAGGTTCATGGGTCGTTTTCCCTTCTCTTTTACTTTCATTTTTAATCTTATTTTAAATAACTTATTTTAAACAAGACCCAATACATACATTTTAGTCATACTCAGATGTCGAATGTCTTGATTTGTCACATCAAAGCTCTTGATTATACGGTTGTAACAATGGACACATTTTTTTCGTGACTTAAATAACATCTCGTGGCACTTTGATGAAACGGTCAATGATGTAAAGGGTGAAAAAAACTCTGACTTGACGGTAATTGAAAATTGATTAGAGGACAGCTATAACAATACTTGTTTGGAGGAATCATTGACAGAAGAAACCACGGTACCCCTAGGACGGATGTCACTTTCTTTTTAATGTTTATTGTTTATTGAACAAACCACTCCAACAACTGAAGGCGATCAAGGAGTATTGGAGAGAAAAAAAAGAAGTCAGAGAGGTAAAAATAAGGAAAAAAGCGGAAAAAAACCAAGCTCAATTCACAAGATAAAGGATACGTCTATCGAAAAAATAAGAAAAAATAAAAAGCTAAATGCACGAGCACAGTTTTGCCGACACATCAATCACAGTGGATTCGGTCCGATCGCGTTCTTGAATTTCTTCAATGAGGGCAACTCTCTGATGTCAAGCGGCAATTTGTTCCACAACGTAACAGAGCGCACGCAAAACATATATTTTGGGATAAGGATTCTTGCTAGTGGTGTCCACAACTCCCGCCTCTGTGTGGCTCTTGACGTAAGCACCATCCTGTTCTCCAAAAGCGAAAAACGTGATGCCGAAATAAGTTACTTGGCTGAGGTGCCATCACTCGAAAGTCATGCAAGACGAAAAACTGCCTCACAGGTAAATTCACGGTACGTTTGTTTTTACCAAGTAACCTCAATCACGCGAGGTTGCACTTAGCATTGCGGGGTGGTTTTCTAAGCTAGAGTAGATCTACAAGACCATTTAGAACTTATATGAGATGTCAAACTCAGGGTGGTGTGATGTTTGCGGAGCCAAACGAAAACTAGACTCGCAACCTCAAGCAACATGGTCGTAAAACGGCAGGCCGCATGTTATCGCACTTAATTCAAAAGCGAGAGGATACCAAAATCAAGTCGAATTAGCATTCGTTGAGTATATACTATCCCTATCTGATGCGTTTCAAACACAGGAGTTGTCACAAGTATAAACTCGAGGCCGGTTTATCTGATTTGATTTTGGTGTGCTCTCGCTTTTGAATTAGGTGCGACAACATGCGGCCTGCCTTTGTAAAACCGTGTTGTTTGAGGTTGCGAGTCCAGTTTTCGTTTGGCTCCGCAAAACATCGCACCACCCTGAGTTTGACATCTCAATAAACCCAAATTAAGTCGCTCCTCCTAGAACGATCTTCGACAGAGACCAATCCTAATGGGAGTGATTACCGTATCATTTTACGGACCTGCTGCCGTTAGCAGTGTAGGCTTGCCAAAAAAAATCTCAGTTTTCAAGGGTCAGATTTTCGAAAACTGTTGCATTTATGGGCAGTGGCACGGTTAATGTATGTTGAGAAGTATTGCCAAGTAATTTGAAAACAAAAGAAGAAATTGGAAGCCTTCAATTAAACAAATTATTCGTTTTTAGATTTAGTTGCCCCAGGAACCCATCTCCTCTGGCCATCTTGTTATTCAAAGTAGGGCATTCCTAATTTCAAAGTTCGGAAGAACCCTCTCAACTTTTGTAGCGAAATTTTAGATAAAAGCAACAACACATACTTTTTTGCTAAAACAATGTCAAGAATTGCTATTTCAAATTCAAGTTGTGCAGATAAGAAAGGCATTGTTGCAATTACCAGTCCTAAACTTCGTTTTATTTATCTCGCACGCTCATCAGAAACACAGGTCTTCCAAACTTTTTTTCCCGCCAAAAATGATGACGTCACTAGTAATTGCTGTAATACAGATAAACGTTCCTCATAGCTCATATTCATTTCTGAATTCACAATCCCCTTGGTAAAGCGACGTTGAACTGCCTCCATCCTTGCAACGTCACCCTTTAACATCGGAGTAAAGGCTGGATAACCCATAGATTTCTTGACACTGGATGGCGGACGACCGCTTGGTTGGTTGGAAAAACAGAACAATAAACCGGTTTGTGATCAATTCCCTGGAGACTGTTCAATGTACTAATTTACCAACCAAGCGGTCGGTCGTACTAGAAATACTAAAAGGCAGAGATTGGCATTCAAATCTATGATTGCTCGACCCGGCACGGACTGTCTGTGACGTCATTCATCATGCGGGTAGCCGAAGTTCATGATTAAAGGAACCTTTTCTTCTTAGAAACATATCTAAACTATTTCGCTCATTTGATAGGGCAGTTTGGTTATTGAAAGTCCTCAAATCTGCTGGGAATGAGTCTAAGGAACATTTGCGCCATGGAGTCAATTCCTTTTCATCAATCGGTGGCTTTGCTCCATTTTTACTTATCATTGATATGCCTCTATGTAGCTAATCACTGGGCACTCTAAAGTTCAAATTTGATGTTACCTTTTGCATCAAACAAACCAAGGGCATTTCATTGCGTTTACGCTTTTCAAATATGACAAACTGGTGTCCCTGATCTGCATCCGTGAAAACACGATCTGCCTGCCGAAGTGCCATTTTCTTGACTCGTTGATACAACAATGGCCCTCCTTAATTCTTTAGCCCTCTTGAGCTAAAAAAGGAACAAAATTGAACCCAATCAAGAACCAAGTGACCTTTCATTTTATTTCCTCAACTAGCTGTAGGTATGAAGCCTATCAACCTTTCCATTGTTGAGAAAAATGCGATCAATTATACGTTTGCGTACTTAAGATGACAATTGTCAAATGAGTAACAATATATGTCTGAATTTCCGTCTTTGCCAGCCTTTTGTTTTGTCTACACTTGTGGGTGAAATTGCCCCACCAATACATCACGAATACTCTGCAATGGATTCTCACCTGAATTTCATAATTGCACCTGTAAAAATTGGGATTACTAGAAGCATCGGCATTGGGATAAGATCCAGCGTCAAAACCAATGGTTTTAAATTCAAAACAAATGTTGGTAACCTGGGTTAAAATGATTTCTATATCTGTATCGCCTGATTGAGTTGTGCAGGATTGACCGTTGGATGCGGCAGGGAAATCAATTAGCGGAAAGTTCGAAACTGCATCGTTTTCCATAAGCTGCTCATTCAACCAAAAAGGCGAAGCTGAAATAAGAAAGAAAAGAAAGTTACCCAATCAACCTTTCGTTGATTTATTCTACTAAGCATACCCCTGATGGCCTCGTGGCTACTTTGGAATATCTGTATCTCTATAATCACAGTATCTGTGATCTCGCGCCAAGCTTTGTAATTTCCCTAATGGAGGCTTTAAATACTATTTATTACTGATGGAAAACAAACAAATATACCAAGAACAAACAAAGACAAACAAACGACAGCATACCAAACAAATAGAAATCACAAACAAAGAACGAACAAATTGGAAAGAGAAGTCAACAGCTGTTGTTTGTTTTGGTCTCCCCGAAAAACAGGGCTGACAAAAATTTCATCCCTTACGAGTTGAAAAAAGTTAAAAGAAAATCAAAGTCTTGAAAAATTGAAAGTCAAAAGTAAGTGTTCCATTTGCATGGAATTTATCTCTTGGACCAATAAGTCATTTCAATAGCAATAATTATTGTGGCGAAAATAATCATTAGACACTCCTTTTTACAAATCATGACAAAACTTGACAGCAACACTGTTTTTACTTGGGAATGGTACAAATTTACCCCAAACAAACAAATATTCTAAAAACCCAAACAAAAATACAAACAAACAAAGAAATGGCCAATTTGTTCACATCAGTACTATTTATGCACTTGCAAAGGAAGGGAGTAATGGCCATAATCCGGCGGAGGGAGCTAACGCCCTCGGGGCGCCCAATAATGGGCGCCCTTACCCACTTCATTTGTGGGTGCATTTGGTATTTTGTTGACCAACTTATCCTTTTTGAGACTTCCGTTTCAACTTTTCAACACTGAAAATCGGTTCAACAATGGACATTCGTACTATTTGACCTACATGCTTGCCTGCTCAATACGGGTTTTAGGAGCTCTTGTCTACTGATGGGATTTCCCAAGCTATCAAGCACTTCAATTTTTCAAGCTGAGCTTGTTTCCATTTCAGCTGCCTCAAGCCACACCAAGCATTCAAGCCAGAGAGCTCAGAGGACCTACACTTAATAGCAGGGTTGCCAAAATATTTGTGGTCCTTTTTGCCTGATCTATAAATAAAAGCAGAAGCTCCTATGCTGTTGCAGAATTTGCAAATTTTTTGCCAAGATTTATCAAGATATTTTCCTTCTTAAGGGCTATATGAAGCATGCTTTGTTAAACTAGAGTGCAAACTATTTTACTCCTTTTCTGGTGGCCAACAAATTGAATTTTAACCCGACCTTTCTCAAGGAAACTTTTAGACGTTAATCCACACCCACAGACGGAGAACCATTCTGATACCGGACATGAGATTGCCAATCGGAAAAACTTTGGACGATGTGATGGCTGGCTTCGCTGGCCGGGCGAGGCTCAACCCTCCGACCCTAGCACCAACAATCCAAAAAAAACCTGACATGGGGTGAAGGTGGTGGAAACTGCTTGCAAGCTTTCAAGCACAGCTGAAAATTGTTGCTTGGCCTAAGCTCCTCTTCAATACTGATGCGAACAAATTGGCCGTTTATTTTTATGTTTGCATATTTGTTTGGGCTTTTAAAATCTTTGTTTGTTTGGGGGTAAATTTGTATCTTTCCAAATAAAAACAGTGTTGCCGTCATGATTTGTCGTGATATGTAAAAGCGATTGTATAATGATTATTTTTTCCACAATAACTGATAAAATTGAAAGCATTAATTGGTCCAAGGGATATATTGCATACAACTGGAACACTTAGTTTTGACAATTGAAAGTTTTTAATTCCTTTATATTCTTTTGACCTTTCTCAACATGAGAGCGGTGTAATTTTTAGCAACTCTATTTTTCCGGGTGACCAAACAAACAACAGCTGTTGACTTCTCTTTTCAATTTGTTTGTTTTCTATTTGTGATTTATATTTGTTTGGTATGCTGTCATTTGTTTGTCTTTGTTTGTTATTTGTTATATTTGTTTGTTTCCCATCAGAACTCTTCAAGCTGCAGCATGTTCCCATCAGTACTCCTGTCACCTGTAGGGGTGCAGATTTCTGGCAAATAAAACATGCCTTTTGGCCCCAAAAATGGCAATTAAAAGCGTCCAAAGTGGCAAATAAAATGGCAAATAAGCAAAGAAATGGCAAATAAAATAGCAAATAAACGAAAATTTACCAAAATATGGCAAAACTGGCCACTAAACTTGGAAAATGAGCATTATGTTTCACGAACAAAAAAGTGGAATGCAAGTATATGAACATTTATGAGAAAATATTTTTATTCCATTGAGTATTCAATATATCTTTTAAACAAAACATTTTGGGCAAAATGTTTTTTTCTTCCTATTTTTGAACAAATAAAGACAATTTCTGCATTGATTTGCCCAGAAACAACAAATTTTGCTTTAATTGCCCAAAAACCGATTACTTTTGTAATTATTTGCCCAAAAATGGCAAATAAAATGAGAAATGGCAAATAAACTTTAAAAGCTAACAAATAGCAAATAAACATGTTTTTGGGCATAAAATCTTACTTGCCTGAAATCTGCACCCCTTTGTTATAGGATAAAAGCCAACCACGACTTCCCCATTGAATCATTCTCTTTCATTGAAATGGGGGCTTCATAAGTACAAATTATTGTGCTTATGAGATGTACTTTTAGCGAAGCAGTTGAGATGTGGAGCAATGAATTGACTTGTAGACCAATGTAGTGATTTGTTGGGCAATAAAGTAAATTGCAGGTAAATGTTATTTTGGACTTGACCTCCTTGGGCTTGGAGGAAGTCTCATGAATGGAGTAGGTGGTCAATAAAAAACATGCTTGTCACTTAGATGGCTGTCTTATAATTCAGCACGCCCTGAAGACCTGGGCACTAAATGAACTAGGTTTAATGTTTCTTTCTGGCAATGTATGAATTTATTTGTCTACTTTTCTAGCAAATAAATTAAGCATATTATCAACTAGGTGTAAGCACACATATCAAGACGTAAAATATAGATTGTTTCCAAGGACAAAGATCATTGAATGGGTGATTGAATGGGAAAAAACTTGGATTTGCCAAAATGGTCTGAGCAACTCAGCACAGCCAACGGCTCTGTCTTACTGCTAGCAGTATGATTTAAAACCCTCACTTGAAGCAACCTTTCACATGTGCCATTAGTTGAAGTATTTCTAGGATTCAAGTTGTACAGCCAAGATAGTTTAATCAAATCCCATGATTAGACTAAATAGTTTGTGAGGTTTAATCAGCAGGTTTAACTTTGAAAAAATTAAAGAAATTGGTGTTCAAAGTATTCATTTTTGGTTCTTGATGTCATTGGTGATTTGTCAGTGCTTAGCTTTTCGCTAAGAAGGTGTTTCAAGAGTTTTAATATTATTTTTCAATGTCAGAGTATCCTCATGAAGATATTTTCCTACGGTGTTCATTTTTGATTAGTTAAAATAACTGTATTAAATCTCTTCAAACCACTAAATGATTACTTAAAATAGATTAACGAATAAAAAGACGAATTTAATTGCCTGATTAGATGAAAAAACGAATAAAATTGACCAATTAAACGAAAAAGACAAATAAAAGTTCCCAACAGACGAAATAAAAAGAAAAAAAATACTTGCAAAATGGAAAAAAATTCGAATTAACTTCCCAAAAAGGCAAATGAACATATCTTATACAGTATGAAAGAAGAAAAATTAAATGCCCATCCAGACGGAAAAAGACGACCAATCTGCCTGAACTGATCTGACTGTCAAAAACGGCGAAATCTAACGAGTAATTATTAGCCAGTAGTACATATGTCAAATAAAAACCAAGAGTTAAAGATGCCTTTTTAAAGGAACGTTTTTTGTACAGCTATACTTAAAATCAGATTTGCAAATCCAATAATTGTTCCGATGGCCTTTTCAACCCAATAGTAATCTTTTCTTTCTGTGTTTGTCGAGCAACTGTACGAATACAAGTTAATTTATAAGTGTGGATTGTATTTTGTTTGTGCAAAACCGCAACTGACAATCAAATTATTACATTGGCCTATGATTGGTGGGGTTGAACTTGCTTTGAAGTTTTTATTTGCTTGGAAAATTTAAAAAAAACGCTACAAGTGCTTCAAGTCTGAGAAAATCCAAATTTTTGGCCGATTAGACGAAAAAAGACGAATGAAACCCAAACTAGACGAAAAAAATTTCGCCACGAATAAAGGCCAAAAAGACGAATAAGTTTATTCGTCTTAAGTTCCTGCCCCTAATCATGACGCTTACAGAAAAGGTTGCGTAGCCGTCCAGAAGCTCCGTGGTCTATGGGTAGGGGAATTCAAACTAACAGAATTGAAATATAGTCTTGCTTGTTTTCCATTGATCTACTACCATTTCAAATGCAATACATTCATTTTTAGTTAAACCCTTGCTTCTTAAGGTGCTTTTGCCATTTTTATCTGAGTCTCCAACCTCAATGTCCTTGTGTCAAAACTTTGGAAAAAAAATATTTAATTATCAAAAATTCAAAAGTATTTCTTTTGTTGCAAATATACTGGCATTTGTCAAATAATCTCAAAAAGTGCCTTTATTACAAAGTTCTTGTTCAGAATGACCTTCTAAATTGAACATGTTTGAGAGTCACTCAAATTCATCATCTACTCTTTGAAATTTCCCCTCAAATAAAAGTTAGATCAAGTTAGGCTAACCTAACCTAACCTAAGTTTAGTTCGTTTCTTCCTCTTTTCTCTCTTCTTTGTCCGATTAGAGACCTCCTCCTCCCCTTTTGCGAATTGCCCGTTCTCTCCTTTTTTTCTGCTCACACTTTCTACTCACACTTTCTACTCACACTTTCTACTCACACTTTCTACTCACACTTTCTGCAACAAGTTTACTACAACACCCCCAAAAAATGAAAAATAACCCAAAGCCCCCTACTTTGCACACCGTCCCCGTAAAGCTTGTCCTTTTGTTGGTAAGTTCTCGATCAATTTTCTCACTTTCTGCCTGGAGAGAGAAAAAAATCAGAGTGCCAGCCAGAATTTTACAAAAGTACCAGGAATATTCATTTACCCGTAATTTTTCCCGTAACTAACCTTCACCTCTTTGAAAGGGATTTGCCACAACACTCCCCGTGGCAAAAGCAATAAAATAGACAGAGATAAAAAACATTTGAAAAATGTAACTTGTGGATTATTGACACTTCTAACCCTTAAGGCAGATCAGAATCAAGTGACAGAATACGTCGGTGAATAATCACTTAATTAGCATAAATGGGCCAATTGATTGCAACTGTAAACAACTTGTGAAACTGACGTTTCACAGATTTCTTGTCACTGTGACGTCATGTTCCAGTCGCTCAAGTGCTTGCCCTTAGGAACGAACCATTCGGGTTCCGAGTCAATTGGAATTCTAAACACTTATTTGCTGGATAATGGATCAGGAGAAAAGAAAACAGGCAAACGGTGTATTTTCATGAGTTTAAAGTTTAACTTTGCACCTAAAACACCTTTGGCAGTCACTTAGGCATTTCAAGGCTTAAAAATAACAGGCTGTGTGTAGGTGTGGATGGTTGAATTTGTAAAACAATTCACTGCATTTTGTTGTTGTGTCATTTTCAAGATTTGCCATTCACAAGCCATTAAGCTAAAAAACAATTAAGAACAAGTAAGAGCCTTGTGAGTCTTTTAAGCCAAAAATGCTCCCAAATTGTTTCATGAGCCTTCCATTCTTCTTTGGTATAATATGCCAATCTGGACTTCACAAATCAAAATTCAAAAACCAACCAAACGGCTAAGATGACCCTCAAATATATTATTGATTTAAGAATGATTTGCCAGTTGATTGTAATGCCAAAAAAGAACTGTCAAGTGGTATTTGAGATAAAACAGGCTGGAACTGCTTAGCCATGGTGAACGGATTTTGTTCTACGTATGAAGAGCGTCTTGAACTCAGGACTAGGTAAATTATTCGCAATGGACCGTGTAGAGCTTGTTTACTTTTCTTGGTTCGCTCAATGAGTTCAATTGCCTAACGTTAGATGGCGCAGCACCTTGAGAGGTTGAAAGACGAATTGGATTGTGAAATTCCACCAAGTTTCGGCGTCCACAACTTTAAAAATGCAAGTGTTTTTGCGTGAAAACCGAATGTTAATTCTTCTTTAAGATATGCGCTGTAGTTTCAACTCTTCTCCTGTTAAGTGTATTGTTCCAAATTTGAATAAGTTGACGTCAAGTTTTGGCGCTTCGAGATTGCGCTGCGCATTCCTGGTGTTTGTAGGGAGAGGCGAGGACTC
>JAAGOF010000271.1:143859-162054 GCA_010645155.1 Tigriopus japonicus
GGCGATAAAGAAAGAAATCCTTGCTTAGTTGATTGGATAGATATAGAGGGCTAACAGAGAAATGTCAATCCAGTACAATCAGTGGAGATAGAGAATGTGAACTAAATATATCGGTGTTACAATTTCCCCCCATAAGTGGAGACAAACAAAAGGGAGGTAAAAGCTCAAAGATAATCACATATTGGTTACATATTGATACTCACTTTACAATTGTCATCTTAAGTATGTAAAAGTATATTATCCTAACCAGAACATGAGCTTTAAGTAAATTCACTTGACGTAACTGTCTTTAGAGATTTATACGCATTTATTTCTTGACTAGGTTTAACAAACCACCCCACCGAGCACTTGCTTTATCTTCTCATTTTGGCTACCCTACTGTTCCTCTGCACTTCGGCCTAGCTGACCAGCACAGATATGAGGATAAAAGGGCTAGATTTCACTAGATTTGGAATTGTTCACAACCTCTATTGATCTGGCAGCAAGGGTGTCAAGTGACTTGATTCATCATACATAGTGCTTTTCATTCTGAGCCATTTGTTTGTCCACACCTAGATGAGGCAGAGGGTGCTTCACGCATGGAGGGAGAGGAAAATTGAAAGCTGTTTGTTTTTTATGTATGTAAAGCGCCCTCTGCCGTGTCTAGGCGTGGACAAACAAACTGCTCAGAATGAAAAGCATTATTGCTCTTGTTCCACCAAAGCAGTTGAATGAGCAATTTTGCCACTGACTCCCTGAAAACACAAGTTCGGGTTGAGAATCACGTAACTTAGCATGTTCAATGTAGAGACGCTCTAGTGAGAGATGGGTGAGGTTTTGACTCAAGCCCCATGGAGAAAAGTAAACATTTTTTTGAACTAAAACATTTCCAAAAAAACAGACTCTCCGTGCTTTGGACGTAAAAAATTGTCAAATGGAATATTCACTGAAACCTTTTCAAGTGACCTTGCCCAATGTTCAGAGTCTTAAATTGCAAACTTTCAAAATGGTTTTGGAACAGAAAAATACAAGTTGGAAGCATCAACCCATTTAAGAACACATTAGGTTGGGCTCTAGAAAGACGCAAATGTTCTGCTTTAAAGTAAGATGTGGAAGCACTGGATTGAGTGAGGGCTTGTTGAGGGTTCCGTTTATTTGGAAATGTTGAAAACGGCAAAAAAAGGGGATCAGCAAATCACATGATGCAAATTAAATGACATCATTGACGCTGGTCCCAAACTCCCCCGTCTCTCACTTGAGCATCTCTAGTTCAATGTCAAATCTCATTGCACACACAGTGCAGGCTTGGAGCATAGATATAGGCACAAAGCGCCTAGATTGCCAACCTTGAACAACTATTGACGGATATTTGAAATTCGGTACCGAGATGGACTTGGTCAATTTTTTGAATCAGAACTCTAGCACAGATATCCTCAGATATGACAAACTGAGATTAATGGGTGCATTGTTTTGAAGAAAAAGTCATAGTTGTTGTACTGCATTCAGTTATTGCTGACAAACAAGTATGTCCAAACTAGTTACTCAAAGCCATCTGCTTTCACAGCCACCAATCTTATTTCCACCTTCAAAGTTTGAAATAAATGATTTGATAAGATATTTTAAGACAATATCTTATTTCCAAATGAGGGGTTTGGCAGAAGGACTTTAATCATTTACATGTCTAACAATTGCATTCTAAGAGCAATTGTGTTTATTGCATAAATAAGCAATTGAAACCCTTAAGAAATGTCAGAGGTCAAATTTGGAATTTGTTTTATATGTCTGCAACATGTAATTTAGCTCAATACAAAAAAATGTGTTATGGTGCAATCAATTTTGGACATCCTAAGCTGAAATCTGGAAGAGTGGAAATTCAACAAATTTCCCCTCATTTTGATGTCTTCAGCAAGAAGTAGTCTTTTAAGACCTAGTAATATGTCGTATCTGTTGATATCTATGAACTTGAGATGTTATGATCTTGTGTGCATTGTGATTTAAGTGCAAAGTAAAAAATCGTTTTGAAAAAAGATACATATCATACTGAGCTACCTGTATCTTTTCAAAAGCAAAAGAACATAGTCCTGTGTGTTGTACAGCAATATATTATTTGAAATCTTTGTATATAAATGGGCTTTTTGTTTCAATCCGTGATGTTCAATCCCGGAAATTTGTTCAACATTCCTGTTTAGTGGCCACACTGAAGGCTACCTCGGTTGCTCCATAGACAGGGTTACCGTTCAAAAAACAGTTCAGCAACTTGGACAAATTATCCACCAAAAACTGACGATGTTGATGCACCATTTACAAAATCAATGCCAATGGACCGTGTAGAGCTTGTTTACTTTTCTTGGTTCGCTCAATGAGTTCAATTGCCTAACGTTAGATGGCGCAGCACCTTGAGAGGTTGAAAGACAAATTGGATTGTGAAATTCCACCAAGTTTCGGCGTCTACAACTTTGAAAATGCAAGTGTTTTTGCGTGAAAACCGAATGTTAATTGTTCTTTAAGATATGCGCTGTAATTTCAACTCTTCTCCTGTTAAGTGTACTGTTCCAAATTTGAATAAGTTGACGTCAAGTTTTGGCGCTTCGAGATTGCGCTGCGCATTCCTGGTGTTTGTAGGGAGAGGCGAGGACTCTTGAGCAAGGAAGCAATACGACATTTTTGGTTCCAAGTAAGGCCATTGAAAGCAAGTCTAGAGATCACTCAAGACTTTAATTTTTATATTTTAACAAGGGAGACCTATAACTCATAACCTATAAAACTCAGTAAACTCACTAAACTCAGACCTATAACTATAACTTAAACTAACCAGTTGAAGGTATCCTTGTTTTAACCCATTCCAAAAGCATAAAATACATTTTTATGAAATTTTTATTGCTTAATATAACAACTTTCTTGTCTTTTCCAAGATGGTCTGATTTGCAGAATATTCAATTGGCATGGAGAAAAAGGTGTTTTCAAGAAAATATTCAGTTTTCAAATTGGATCAGTCAATGGGCAAAAGAGACCTCAAATGCTAATGTGGGAAGTCTTGATGTCTGCTTGGATATTTTGTGTTTGCTTAAATCACTGGACACTCTCATGAACAAGGTGCCTGAGTAGTATTTAAAATTGCAGAAACCCTTTATCCATGGATATTGGTTTGTCTTGGAGATGTCCCCACAGGGAACGTTCAAGTTTTGCTCTTAAACAACACTGAAAGAGGAACTTGTTCTTGTTGCCTTGTCAAATAACAATAATTTGCCATTGCTCTAATATTCTTTTTGAGCCACAAGCATTATTGCTTTCTTAAAATTTAGAGACCATTGGGCATTGACAAACAATAGCCGAGATCCAAGATTTGTTGTGCTTTGAGGTTCTAAAGTTGACCACAAGAGGCACACCATATTCAGTTGAGAAAAAAACCAAGAGCATCATTTTAAGCAACTTTTGAAGTCCCTAATTTTGTAAATCAAGGCCTTGTGTGTTTGAATCATTTTCAAATATGTAGCATCTGACGTATTCCACTCGTTTTAAGGCATTTCTATTGATTCAGAGTCAAATTTGGCCTTGACGACCCCCAATGCCCTCGAGGTTGAGAGAATCTTTTTATTTTGACACTTGCCGTGGATGCACAAATGTTGTCAATTGTGATCAAGAGTCCGTAGTATTCAGGGTGGTTGTGTAATCAATATTCATAGTTTTGTAACTGGGTTTCAAAAACCCATTGTTGGTTTGGTATTTTCATTACTTTTTAAATTCGTTTCCAATTTTATTTTTGCATCAGTTTAAAATAATAAAAGGTCAAACTCAAGGAAGGGTTTCGAAACCCTTTCAGAAAATTTGGAAAATTAATAAGACCCAACCATCCTGAATAATACCCTCTATGGTGCGTGCGCCTCATGTGGTCCATTTTTGAACCTCAGGCACAACAAATCCGGATGGACTCCATTTCTTGACAAAATGATGGCATTGTACAATTGCTTAAATAATTCTTGGTCTTGATCATTGAAGCTTCAGTTCAGGAGCTCTTTATCAACACAACTGAAACCACTGTTTCTAACACTCTTTGATATGCCTCAAACACCTTAGTTTGCCTTGGCACAATGCAAATACTTATGGTCAAATATCCAAATCAATGTTCAAAGCCAGAGCATGGGGGATTTTGAGCACTTTTCACAAGCAAGCTTGGCTCAAAAAGATTTTTAGGAGCCATAGAATCAAAGAAATAATCATGCCAAATTACAGGAAGCACTTGGGTTTTAGATGAGATAACATACAATTTGAAGCTGGTTCTCTTCTTGGCTGTCTGAACTTTCTTTGCCGTTGTTTACAGTTAGGCCCAAATTCGCTGGTGAGGTTTGGTAAATGCAAAGGTGACCATTCCTTGCTGGAGGGTCCTTGGGTGTTGGCGTTTCACATAAACTTACGTTATAAAATCAGTGCTGCTAGATTTAGATTTGAGTAGTGCTCGTTTTTCGTTGGAATGAGAACTTTATCTCGCAAGAAATTTTGCCGGAACAAGGGGAGTAATCAAATCCCAAAGAATTACTTTGAAGCCTTCGTTGCCTTTGAACGCTGTGTTGGGTTTTCTTTTTCATTATTTCAGTCATGCCGATGGTTCTTTGCATTTGGAACTTATGTCAACACTGGTTATGAGTTGTCTGGGCAACAAAACTTGTTTGTATCTGGCAGACCAAAATGCCCTCACCCAATGAACATAAAATGTCCAGGAATGCGCAGCGCAATGTCGGAGCGCAAAAACTTGACATGAATTTATTCAAATTTGGAACAATACACTTAAAAGGAGAAGAGTTGAAATTACAGCCCATATTTCAAAGTACAAGTAGCATTCGGTTTTCACGCAAAAACACACACATTTCCAAAGTTATACGCCAAAACTTGGTAGAATTTCACAGTCTAATTCGACTTTCGACCTCTCAAGGTACTGCGCCATCTAACGTTAGGCAATTGCACTAATTGAGCGAAAGAAAAAAAATAAACAAGCTCTACACGGTCCATTAATATGAATCCTTTTTCAAAGAAACGAAGACACTTAAGTCATGTTTAATGACTCAAAGTTGATGACAAATATGATATAAAAGTTTAACTTTTAATCTAAAGCTGAATTTAAAAAAAAACTAAAAATCAAAGTATTTTTAACGTTTTTATGTAAGAAAGAAACTTCATTGCGTTTTTGGATTTTTTAGAAAAAATTTGAGAGTTTTTGAAGTACCATGTACATAAGGGCAGGTGTAAATGACGCACCTAGAACTTGGTTTCGGTTTTACTTATTTGAACCTTTAAAGTTCACATCAAAATCTCAATATTTCATAACATGGCAAGGAAAATTGGAAGGTAGTTTTGGGGTCTGCGGTTATAAAGTTTATCTGCTTTTTTCACGCCAAGACCTGGGTTGCAAACGGGGTAGAAGTTTGTCTTATCTGCTTTTCTGGAAGCACCTAATAATGAAAAAGCACATAGAAAATAAATACTAATCTTGCGTCAATATTATTTTGCTATCGCTTAAAATAAAATAAAGAAAACAGAAGCATCTTCCAAGAATGTTAGTGATCATGCAAGGGCAAAAATGTAATAACTCAACGAAAAATAAGCTGTTTCGACTCCTGCACCGAGAATGCATCTCATTGAAAGCACAACAAAGCCCTTACACCTTGGGCACTAATTGTTGGGTTTGCTTGGAAGTAAAAGCGAAATCTTGGTTCGTGCTTTCGAGGAGTAAGAGTAAATGTGTAATCTTGGCTTAAATCTCCACAAAATCTGGCCGCGCCCGGTCCGCCAGCTACTTTATCCGGAATGGAAATGGTTGTATCGATATCAAATACCATAAAAAAGTCTCCCAGACATTGGGAGACATTTCCAGGAAGCTCAAATTCGTTTGCCAACATTGTGAATGTTCCAACCACATCATTTGTGGGTAACTGTAAAGTAAAAAAAAAACCCTTACAATCGCAAGATATTGATTAATAAATGTAATTCATTCATAAAACCAATTTAGAACTTTGGACAGTAAAACTTCCTTTGGCAAAAATTTGTTGAACTAAGAAATAATTCATGTCATAGGTCACATTTAAGCAACAATATTATTCATCACAGTGGAGCAAACGTTTTTTACCCAAAATTTTAGTATCAGTTTGCATTCACAGCCAATGACAAACAATCAAAATAGAGACGGATTTCTTAAAACGCAATACTTTGCCACAAAAGCTTTGTTTTCCTTGGATGCGCCTTACCTTATGTATTAGTAACAATTGAAAATTTGAATTTTCTGGCTCAACAAAAACTTATTGTTGAGATGAAAGAAAAAACTAACAAAAGTTATCGTGAACACATTTTATTGACCGCCTTCTCCTTTTATGAGACTTCCTTCAAGTCCAAGGAGGTTAAGTCCAAAATATTACTTACCTACAACTTTACTGCCCTACGAATCAATTCATTGCTCTACATCTTGACCATTTTGCTGAAAGTTCATATCATACCCACAACAATTTGTTCGTGTGAAGCCCCCATCTCATTGACGAGGAATGATCCAGTGAGGAAATCGTGGTAGGCTTTTATACTAAGGCGCTGAGTAGCCAACACACGAACTGATGATGAACTGACGGGAGATGAACAAAGCTCCTAAAACCCGTATTGAGCAGGCAATGCATGCAGGTCAAATAGTACTAATGTCCATGGTTGAACTAATTTTCAGGGTTGAAAAAATCGAAACGGAAGTCCCAAAAAGGATAAGTTGGTCAACAAAATACCATGTGCACCCACAAATGAAGGGGGTAATGGCCAAGATCTGGCGTCACTCGTTTCATTTTAATTGACGCCCCTCGGGCTGACGCCCTCGGGTCGCCAATAAAATGAAACTCCCTCCGCCGGATTTTGGCCAGTACTCCCTTCCTTTGAAGGTGCATAAATAATATTTCTCATCTTTCTTAGCATTGCTTGCGTCTGAGGCAAAATGGAAGCTTGACTTGTCTTCAAGTTCAGCTGATATGTTAGGTGCTGCCCTAAGTTTGCATTTCACTAGAAATGAGCCAAAAGAGTTGTTTGCTGAAAGTTTGGCGTCACTTCTGATTATATGTAAAACACATGAAAGTAAGTTATGTCACAGACCAGCTCCAAGAGATTATTTTTGTAAATGGTAAAAGCGACGAACCATGAACGTTAAACTAGCCGTGATGACCCAATCCAACTTTACCAAGAGGCCCTGTTCAAATTAATACGTATGTGTCCTCTGTTATAAATTCTCACCTCAAATTCATAACTGCACCGATAAAATGGGGGTGAACCATTGGGATCTGCATTAGGATAAGATCCATCGTCATATCCCATGCTTTTGTATTCATAGCAAATATTGGAAACTTCGGTTAAGGTGATTTTTATCTCATTGATGCCAGGTTGGGTGGTGCAATCGACCCCATTGGATGGGTTGGGTAAATCTGTTATGGGTATGGTCGATGCGGCATCTTGTTCAATGAAAGCATTACGGCTTCAAAAGTGCGACGCTTTATAGAGAGAATTGATTAAATAAAACAGTTACAAATTTAAGGCTCATTATCCCAACATGTCTTATTTTTCAAATACACACAGGGTATGTGTGTGTGTAACAAGTGTCAAGTGGGAAATCTAACTCTGATTGAGATTAGGCTCAATTGTAATAAGCATTTGTCTACAAGAAATTTGCAAACGTTGATATTTTTGTTCACATGTCTTAAGTGTTCAAGTTTTTTTAATTTGGAAACTTGTCAATATTCCAACAACTTTTGACTCAGAGTCAAAATGAAACACAAAACATGAATCAGATTACAATATTTTGATCAAAATAGGTAGCATCTATACCATGATTTGCTGTTCACAAACCTTTTAAAGGGTTTGCCAAACAAAAGCCTATGGAGACTAAAGCAGAAAATGTTCCCAAGATATTGATAGTATACATTTAGAACGAATTCAGTCAGAGAATGATAAGTACACCCGACGACGAGAAAAAATCACTGCCAAATGACCAAATGCAATGCTAAATATTTTGCTTGTCCTACAACTACGTAGCCCAACTCAATTGTTGATCACATCTGCTTTTTGTTGAAAGCTTTGAAATGGTGAAATAGTCTTCCCATAAATCGTAATTGCTTGACAAGTTTGATGGAAAATAGTACGTATGTAGAAGATCCATCAACGGTTTCAAAACAATCCGACAGGAAATATTTAGGAAATGGCAAAATATTCTCAAATAACTTGATTTATGCGAAATAGCGTTTTGTAGTGAATTAATTTAAAATGAAAAATGTTCTAACTGATTGGTGATCTAGTTATCATAAATCATGATATCTTCCAGATCATAATGGAATTCAATCTGATTTCAATCTGTTCAATCTTTTGGGGCTGCTATCAATGCCATTAGCACTTTTTGGATATTATCTATGAACGCATTTTCCACAAAAGTGACAAATGTACTGTTTTACGTGAATGGGACACTGTAGCGACCTTTACTAGAGACTGGCAGTCGTAGGCTAACACACGGTGCCGATGATTCACGCTGGTGATTGGTCAATAGCATTCAGTTGAACATTCAGCTAATTCTAACGAAGTTCAATAACAAACCAGAGTGCTTCTTCTCTGTTGATTTTGTAGTGATCTGACTTGGTGCCGGGGTTGCCAACTTACCGATGTGAAATCATATTCCCCTCTATCTACCAGTCTTCATAAACCCGTTTTTCCTTTAAGGATCACCAAAAGGCAAGGCATCCCTGACTTTCGTGACTTCTGAGCAGGGTTGCAAATCAAACTCACATTCGTGTTTGCTCATATACAAGAGCAAAGCACCCATTCTGCAAGCAGTAACCCTACCTTGCAACCTTCCTTAAAAAAACTTGCGCAAGCCCAGATTCCACATCACTAAGATTTTGTTGTCAATCACCCGATCGTGTGACAATAATTGGCCCTTGTTAAAACTCCACACTAATTGAAATTCACTTTTTTCATATCAAGTAAATACCTTAGACACATTTCCAGCAGACTTGAGGACTTTCAATAACCAAACTGCCCTATCAAAAGAGCGAAATAGTTTAGATGTGTTTTGTAGAAGAAAAGGTTCCTTTAATCATGAACTTCGGCTTCCCGCATGATGAATGACGTCACAGACAGTCCGTGCCGGGTCAGGCAATCATAGATTTGAATGCCAATCTCTGCATTATATGATCTGTGTTCATACCGCTGGAGCCACCACCCCAACTTCAATCCGCCTGTCTTAGCTTGGAAGAAGCGAGAGTGCTTCAGTTAAAACGTGATTACAGTGTCTCATTGCCAATCACAACGAAATAGCGCGTGCAAAAATGATTGGACAAATTGAAAATCAGATTGAACTCCATCAGTACTTCTTGACCAGGGGTGTGCAAACTTATTTAGCAATGGGCCAAATTGGCCGGACCGTTGGCGCTCGCGGGCCACGCCATTCAAAACGGCAAATAATAAAATGTGACCTTTCACGGGCCAGGCCAAAATCATGCTGCGGGCCAGAGTCTATTGAAAATCCGGGCCACGCAAAATCAGCTCGCGGGCCAGGGTTTGCACACCCCTGCTATACATGAATGGTTTTGCTGCGACAAAATTGTTTCTTTGCTTGCTAGTCTGTCTTGGAATTTTTGTTCTATGAAAATAAATTACGTAAATGTAAAAACGTGCATTAAGAGTAAATTTTGCCAAACATCAACAATAACTGCATTTGCGTGATAAGTGTAGAACCTACTTTTCATGTTTATTGTTTATTGTCGTGTCCACTCAAGCATCACAATGATGATGGAAGTGTTGGAATACGAGTATTGGAGAATTGGATTGGATGAGAGTATTGGAAAAATAAAAACAAAAGAAAAAAAGAGAAAAACGAGAAAATCAAACAGAAATATTCATGTTAGAATATCATCGGTCAAATTCTTTTTAAAAGAAATTTTGGAGTTTGTTATTCTTATTTGAAGTGGCAAGCTGTTCCATTGTCGGGACATTCGGATGAAGAAAGAAATCGCTCTCATTCTCGTTTGGGCAAGAGGCACTTGCAATTTTTCTCTCTACATACTCCTTGTCGTGGTTTGTTCCTTCACTTTTTCCAAATTAAGGAAAGGATCGTCACAACCTATGGGCTTAACTAGATACACTAAGATAGATATTGGCATTCGTAGGCTAACACACGGTGCCGATGATTCACGCTGGTGATTGGTCAATAGCATTCAGTTGAACATTCAGCTTATTCTCACAAAGTTCAATAATAAACAAGAGTAGTTCTTCTTTGTTGATTTTGTAGTGCTTTTACTTGGTGATGGGGTTGCCAATTTACCTATGTGAAATCAAATTCCCCTCTGTCTACCAGTATTTATAAACCCGTTTTTTCTTTAAAGAGCACCAAAAGGCATGGCATCCCTGACTGTAGTGACTTCTGAGCAGGGTTGCAAATCAAACTCCCATTCGTGTTCGCTCATATACAAGAGCAAAGCACCCATTCTCCAAGCAGTAACCCTACCTTGCAACCTCCCGTAAAAAAAACTTGCGCAAGCCGAGATTTCACATCACTGAGATTTTGTTGTCAATCACCCGATCATGTGACATTAAATGGCCCTTGTTTCAACTCCAGACTAATTCAAATTCACTTTTTTCATATCAGGTAAATACCTTAGACACATTTCCAGCAGACTTGAGGATTTTCAATAACCAAACTGCCCTATCAAATGAGTGAAATAGTTTAGATGTGTTTCTTAGAAGTAAAGGTTCCTTTAATCATGAACGTCGGCTTCCCGCATGATGAATGACGTCACAGACAGTCCGTGCCGGGTCGGGCAATCATAGATTTGAATGCCAATCTCTGAGAGGGTCCCTAGGCTTAACTAGATACACTAAGATAGATATTGGCATTCGTAGGCTAACACACGGTGCCGATGATTCACGCTGGTGATTGGTCAATAGCATTCAGTTGAACATTCAGCTTATTCTCACAAAGTTCAATAATAAACAAGAGTAGTTCTTCTTTGTTGATTTTGTGGTGCTTTTACTTGGTGATGGGGTTGCCAATTTACCTATGTGAAATCAAATTCCCCTCTGTCTACCAGTATTTATAAACCCGTTTTTTCTTTAAAGAGCACCAAAAGGCATGGCATCCCTGACTGTAGTGACTTCTGAGCAGGGTTGCAAATCAAACTCCCATTCGTGTTCGCTCATATACAAGAGCAAAGCACCCATTCTCCAAGCAGTAACCCTACCTTGCAACCTCCCGTAAAAAAAACTTGCGCAAGCCGAGATTTCACATCACTGAGATTTTGTTGTCAATCACCCGATCATGTGACATTAAATGGCCCTTGTTTCAACTCCAGACTAATTCAAATTCACTTTTTTCATATCAGGTAAATACCTTAGACACATTTCCAGCAGACTTGAGGATTTTCAATAACCAAACTGCCCTATCAAATGAGTGAAATAGTTTAGATGTGTTTCTTAGAAGTAAAGGTTCCTTTAATCATGAACGTCGGCTTCCCGCATGATGAATGACGTCACAGACAGTCCGTGCCGGGTCGGGCAATCATAGATTTGAATGCCAATCTCTGAGAGGGTCCCTAGGCTTAACTATAATCTTTTGGTTTATTATCCTGAACGTAAACATCAAGTCCAGTTTTTTCCTTCGATTCTCCAAAGATGAAATGCCGAGAATTCGCAGACGTTCCTCATAAGCCAAATTTCTCAAATCATAGACCAACTTTGTGCGACAAAAGTTTAAGGGATTCTAATTCCGTTTAAACCCATAAGTTCCTCCATGAGCAATTGTAAAGTTTGTAAGCCTGTGACCTTTCAAATTCTTTTTGAATATGTCGCACAAGAACAAATCGCACGCCTATTAGGTTTGGTAGTTCAATCTTGAACCAAGGATGAGGGGTTGAGATCCATGATAAGATTTTCGAATATTATATCCTCGATGAAAGGACAATGTTTTGAAAAGATCTCTTGAAACGGGCTATTGTTAAGTATTTTCCTCCTAAGTTCTACTGGAATTTCACTCTAAAGCTTCCTCGATTGGTGATAAAGCAGAGCGTTATCCACGCCATCAATGGCTCTAACATCACCCCTAATTTGCTTCTCGTTGTTCTTTGGTCTTCCGGAGTAATTTTTGCCCGAATTTGGTCATAGAGTGATTAATTATTGTAGTTCCATGTATCCCGCTGTTGTACTTTTTTGGAAGGAGCATTTTTCATCTCAAGTAAGCACGGACCTCGGAAAGGGACGTGTTTTGTTGTTTCGTAGTGCCATGTTTATTATAATCTAATTAAAAATCAAAATCCATGAATTCATCACCTTAAACATCAATGTCTTATTTGGAAATGTAATTGCAACAAGTAATGGTCTTTCCATTCTTGGAGAAGCTATAGAAATGTGAAAAGGAAAATTGAAAAAAAAAAAAACATTTCTCCATATTTATGCTTGATTAATGGTATATGATTGACAGCCGTAATGTATTCCTTTTTGCATAGCTCTAGAATATGATGAAATTGATGAGTGTTTTTTTAGTTCGAAGTTACATATTAGGCCAACAAATATAAGGCCACGTTTTTGCAAAGTGCAAATTGCGGCCCATCTCGGAAACCTCGCCTACAAGTGGTGGGATTTTTTGAGGTGGTTTAAATTAATTGCGTTGTAAGTAGAATGGGGATAGTTTTTTGTGAGAAATGTCTATCGAATACAACTGTAACTTATCAGTTGTTATATGGAAGCGCGTTTTAAAAGTACAAACGCGGAAAGATCCGTGGCCAGTACTGCTTCAAAAGTAAACGATAATGACTATCAAAAGATGTTGGATTAATCTCAACGACCACAAATGGCTTAACGATTAAATTCACGAGCTCGATAAGGACCATTTTGCACGTCATGTTTTATATTTGCGAAGCAAACCAAGACGAGTCGAACCACAAACCAGCTCCAGACTTCTCAGTTCTAGCTAAGCAGGCAGACGACGGCGACAGTTGTGTGATCCGTGACCTCTAGATGACTCAGGCTGTATTTTCTGGATTGACTTTGAGAATCAAACTTCAAAAAGGATATTTGCGTTACAAACAAGGTAGCGCACTCTATGAAGTTCCTTATGAAACCATCATTTTTTACAATATTAACGATTCAGTGAGGTCACTAATCTAAACAAAGTCAGGGATTGGTTCAGAATTGAGCCCGCTCAACCAATGACAACAAGGCAGCAATTTTGCGGACATTAGATCACTTTTGACGCTTCAACAACACTTAGCAGCGATGACGTTAAGGACCCCATAAACCATTTAGGCCAATTGAAATCAGATGAATCATGGAATAGTCCAAAGAAGATTGGTGTTAAAAGGAAATTTTGTAAGCTTTTCATCAAAAAAAGTTCCAATTATCTGGGATTTATTCATCAACAGTATGGCATAGGGTAGGTCACATTGAGCCTTGATTCTGTCCATGGCATATCATTTTGTTCACTTCCATCGGGTCATTCTGATATAGAGGTGAAGAATCTTTCTAAAAATTGAAGTTTCTGATACTGTGGCATTTTTTCTCGAAATGTTTTGGAACGGTGTCGGTGTTTGGTGGTGTCACCCATTCTTACATGTTTTCACTTAAGCTTGCGTGTAGAATCTAGTTGTTTCTTGGCTTTGGTCTGGATTCCCATGGTTGATCTATAAACGGCTGCCAGAGAATCTGTGGTCACGGCAGCTTCATTGACAGCTTCGTCAACACAGCCTGAGGTGCAAGAAAGGAGAAGTAGGAGGGGCTAACCCCAAGCTCGCTCCTTGGAAATAGACAAGAGAACTACTTAGGTGGCTTGAGAGAAGCGCTTTGAAGTCTAAGCTCAGGGCAAGCCAGCTTTTGTTGCTTCCAAACCTGCCATCTCTTTAATTGCACGCTCTCTCTTAGCCTTGAGTACCTAGCTGCTTCCGGCGGTTCCCCTCGCACTTCTTTCTTGTTCTTCTATGGCAACCGTTCTCTACGTCCTTTGACACCGTTCAGGGCAAGCATGCCCTTGCCGCTTGTCCTCGTACTTCTCCTTTCCTGCACCTCAGGCTTACCAGACATCTAAGTACTTCTTCTACGTCCACCCTTCTCTACGTTGTTTGACGCCGTTCGGATTGGCTTGCCCATTTTGCTAGAAGTATGAGTTGACGGGGCTGTCTCTGAAGCTGTCACTGAAGCTGCCGTGACCACAGATTCTCTGACAGCCGTTTATATGGTTGATCGATTGGTGGGTTTGTTGATTGGTTGCCTCTACCATCCTTCAAACATCTTCTGATGCTAGTCATGAAAGGTCTTTTGGTTTTTCCCTCTCGTAAGTTGCTCTTGTTGTTTTGGACTGAAGCAAGACGACGCTTTTTGTTTGGACGGCTGGCCGCGTCGGAACGGTAATTCAGGGTCAGAGCGGAAATCATAAAAATCCCAAACGTGCGTCCTTCGATACCGATCATCAAAGCGGCTTATGAGTTTGCTCAAATCAAAACCATGTCAATTTTTCAAAAGTAAATTACGTGTTCATTGAGTCAAGCGAGACAAGAGGGATGATTCAAATTGGTCTACAAATAAAGTTTCAGGGAGGAGACGTGGTGTCGTGGTTAGCGCAGTTTCCTATAGTAAGAGAGGTCCCAGGTTCGATTCTCCTCCCCAACCTTTCTCAAGGAAACTTTTAGACGTTAATTCACACCCACAGATGGAGAACCATTCTGATACCGGACATGAGAATGCCTATCGGAACAATTTGGACGATGTGATGGCTGGCTTCGCTGGCCGGGCGAGGCTCAACCCTTCGACCCAGGAACCTCTCACCACAGGACGCGAACTTCAGCTGACGCGTAGCCCAATGAGGCCCTTAAAACGGTGCGGCTCTGCAGTGAATTTGAACGAAATTGTCAAAAAACGATAGAAATAGGTGTTTGATAGCAAACATCGCTTCAGAACATTGTTGCAGCATTAGATAGCGCTCCTTTTCCTACCATTCATTTTTATGATGCTGCTTTCTGTTCTCGGGAATTAGTCAAAACTGAACTCCTTCAGACCAATATCTCGCACAAAATGGAGATTGGATCTCGAATAAATGCATATGTAACTTAAATATAATAATAGCAACTTCAGACAACGAGTTCAGTTATACTTCGATCAAGTTTCATGAAGATTGGGTGTCTTTTTAGAAAACTGTGGCCATGTTATTAACAATGAAACTCACAGCCACAGTATCCACACTCTTCCCCATAAAAACATCATTTTTAGTCAGCATTTTATCGTTAGAAATCCTTGAAATCCATTAGATGCCAAATATCAACATTTTGATCAGCCAAACCGAGAGGAAGCACGAGATTAAACAATTTTTTTGTCAACTAATAGTTGAGTTGTTGATGATTCCCTCACACTGATTATTCATGCAGAATGCAGTGAAGAACAGATCACTCTCATGGAGCATTGTATTCTTCGCTTTGATGGTGTTGTTTGGTACTTATAATCTGAAACCATTGGTATTTCAGGATAAGTTGAATAGGGTTGATAATGAGTGGTGAACGTGATTTACCCAAGAGTGGGTTGCATTTAATTATCTCTAAGAGACAGAAACACAAACTAGAATCATGTCTAGACAATTTGTTCACTGATTTAGTACAAAATATTGAATATTGAGTCCATAACACTTCCCTATCGTTCACTCCAGAGGGCCTCATTGGGCTCTCAAAAACAACAACAAACAGCTGTCTTCGCATCCTCTTCTGTAAGTATATCCATGTTCGACCCTAGTACCAACACTCCAAAAAAAAAGAAGAAAAAAAAGAACCCTGATAGGTCTGGCCCTCCGACATAAATGTGAGGTTTGGTGAAAAGTTGGTTTTTTTATTTCACTCTTACAGGAAGCCGGAGTACATTTTAGCGCATTTTAAAACACGTTGGTCCGTCGCAATATCGGTACACCACATGTAGCCACCAAAAATATTAGAATCATCTCTTTTTCTAACAGCATTGGGCATTTCAAGTTTCGGTCCACCTGCGCAGCACGACTCAATGTCCTCGATCTCACATAGTGCTAAAGAAGCAACAGGCAGGTAAAAAGTACGAAAAACAAAATACCGCAAATATCCATTCAATTTGCTTTGCATATCAACTAAACTACGAAAGTGTACCTTTTTGATTATATCTCAAATAAGTAGATGTAATCAAGGCATAAAAGTAGTTGACTGACACCATCGCATTATTTTTAAACGAGTGAAATCTCGATCTTCAATCGAAAACTCGTCACACTTGAGAAATGAAGGCAGAATCAGATCGGCCTAACGCCATTTGTTAGATAATCCTTCAAAGGGGGCAGTTTTGGCGACGTCAAAATTGAGATATCTTATGGTATATTTTATTTATCTATGGTCGAACGAACGATTTTAAAGAAAACCAACATTCTCTTCACTTATATGGCTCTCATATGATTTAGCATGCCCTCAACACATCCTACTTGGGTGCCCTCTCTTGTTCTCAAAATGGACCTCTCGCCATCAGAGCAAACCGTTTTTAAGAAGCAAAGTTGAGCTTCAATCAGGGAAAATGACAATCAGCGACATCTTGAGGTAGAAACAGTTGTGGGTGCTTCTGTTTAGTCTTTGGGCCTAATTTGTGATTACTAGGGACGGGCAAAAAGTGCAACTCAAAAGAAGCTCTTAGTTAGCAAAAGTTGCCCAAAAAACAGCCCAAAATCCTAAAATAAAATGCAGAAAAAGGTCAAAAGCGCAAGTAAAAACCAAAATAAGCGCAAATAAAATTTAAAAAATTCGCAAAAAAGCTGAAATTTCTGAAACAAAAAGCTTCAGATACTTTTTTGTCATCTGTTTGTTATTTCTCAGTCTTGGGAAAGATTAGATATTGAAGTAGTAGTAATCGGTACTATTCTAGCCTATGCTGGGAGCCATAAAATCAGATTTAGTTTTGAAATTTGAAAAAATCTTCCAAAAGCAAAAATTGTCAAAGAAGAAATAGCAAACTCTCAACAATTTATTCATTTTAGGCCGAATTCGTAAAAAAAAGTCTTGCAAATAAAGGCGAAAAGTGCAAAAATGCAACTAAAATTTCAACATTCTACGTCCACAAGATCAACAGCAAGAAGGGACGTTCCTGAAATATCAACAAGGGGCTTATACCTTAAGAAAGGCGGCTCGTTTCTGGAATGTATTGCCAGAAAAAGTCAAAAGTGCGGAGACTCTTTCCAAAGTCCAAACATATCATCAAGGACGCAATGACCCACTTGGAGAAACTATTTGCTAAACGTTTCAGTAATTGTACTTTCTGATGAACTTGAATCTTTATCGATGCTGTGATGAAATTCTCTTTATTTTTCTCCCCCATTGATTGATGTCAAATCAAGAAGTCGTTCTGACTTTACGCGTCATTAATTTACTAATGGATTTCGAGTTCGTATTTTGCCATACTTTTGCCATTTTGGCCCTTAAAGGTCAAAAAGCTTACCACTACTAAACTTCGCAAAGGGCAAGATTTACGAATCCTTAAGTAAAATATGGCAGCACTGCCAACTCGAAATCCATTTTTATAACTACCGATAGAACTCGAACTCTATTTAGTTCGAGTGTTGCCATACTAGTCCTCGTTTAGGTCT
Organism: Tigriopus japonicus; assembly: GCA_010645155.1. Taxonomy (NCBI): domain Eukaryota; kingdom Metazoa; phylum Arthropoda; class Copepoda; order Harpacticoida; family Harpacticidae; genus Tigriopus; species Tigriopus japonicus. The sequence goes on from JAAGOF010000271.1 coordinate 161,456, forward strand.
TTGTTCAAAAAGTTTACTATAACCGGCCTATTTTAATAGTAGATAAACTACGCGTAAAAAGTGGCAACACTGCCAACTCGAAACCCATCACTACACTATTTTTTTATTAATTTTCATTAATAAAGTAAATAAATTAGGTCATATGTTTTGGTTGTATTGGTCTTGGAATGCTTGCTAGTTTACTTGAAGGTATGCTACAAAGTCTACTTGAGAGTAAACTTTTCATTAACTTTATAAACACAGCTCCTTTGAAGATTTCTGCAACCCAACCAAATCGCATTCAGTGATTTTATATACTAACTCAATTTGAACTTGTGGCACTCTACTAGTTTGTTGGGTGTAATTTTGACAAATCGTGCCAAATGCAATATGAATCATCCAGTTCAAGTAAATGGTGTGAGCATATGTTTTGATGGCAACTCTAGAAAGTGTACTTGTTAGTACACTTCGTAGTTCAATTCGCTGGTTTTGTTATGAGCCCTATATTTCTAACAAATCTTCGTAAACAAACTTTTTAGCGTTGCCAAAATCTGACATCATCATGCCAGTTTCGAAGGTCAAACATACTTGTGAATAAATATGCCCGAAATAAATGTCTC
>JAAGOF010000271.1:169682-183122 GCA_010645155.1 Tigriopus japonicus
AGCAAGATGTGTATTCTCCATATATTTCCAATCGAATCCAGAATCATGGTTGTACATCGAGCACGTAAACATGCGAGCAATAAGATTGATAAGCAATGAGCAAACTTGCACGAGATTCAAATGCTACAAGTATTAAGTTTCTTCTGCTATTCATAAGCTCATAGCAGGTTTCTATTGTTTGAAGAAATGACTTGAGCCTTAATTATTTTTGCAAGATCCAAATCACAATTATAGAAAGCCTACAATTTTATGTCGCATTGGCCCGTTCCGTCGGTGAGAGAAAAGTGACACCACTTGGCTCAGTTGCGCTAGCTTCAAAATCTCAGGGCGACCGCGTACTCAGAAGTAACGACGCTCGCTCGCGTCGAGAACAAAGTACGTACGGTACGTTAAGTTTGTTCAGGATTTGGCCACGCTGGCAAAATTTTGAAAGGTTCGAAATTCCCACCATTTTAGGGTGTAGTGTTATGTACTTGCTGTTGAAGCAAAATTGTCCCCCTTTTCTCGCACAAAGTGAGGTCTAGCCATTATATGGTCTGTGCTCACAACATTTGAAACATCTTGAAAAATCATTTTGAAATGTGATGAATTCATCTGTACAGTGCTTTTTAAGTGGGTTTTTATAGTCACGTTCAGTTCATTTGACTCATGGCAATATTCCTTCATCTGTTATAGTGCTACAGTCTATGGTTTATGGCACACCCACCTTTGATAGTGCAACTGCTTGAGTGACATGAGTATCTTCTCACCCAAAGATATTGGGGGAATCAATCAAATCTCAACTATTGGTAGAGTTTTCATGGTGTGTGAGTTCATCTTGATGGTGGGGCTTATTCTGTTGGCGATTCAGCCACAAACCAAATGTCCTTTTTCTAATTGTGAGTGAACCAAGCAAGTAAGATAAATCTTAGTGTTTGCATTGTGTGAGGCATAATTCTGGACATCTTTTAAGCTCAAAACAGAATACGTTTCTAAGCAAATATTTGCCCAAAATTTCAACACACATGCATTTGGTCCATTGATCAAGTCACCAAAGAAAGAATTTTTATTTGATACTCATTCTTGTAGTGTTTTTCATCCATTAAGCAGTAATACAAGTACTTCAGGATTTTCTTTAATTTATCATGGATCTGTGGAACTGTGATTAGAATCATAACTTCTCAAAACTATATGAGTCCTTATATAGGAGTGAATCTAATGAGAAACCCTTGTTTTGGAACTTGACATGGGCATGAGGATGAAAGAAAGTTTATTCTGCTTAGAATGTGTAGAATAAGAGTTAAGGTGACAAAATTTAACTTAATGAATAGATAAAAAGAATGAGGAAATGAGTACATTAAAAGAGGTGGAATTACTATTGGGACTGTTGGCAGATTAAAAGTTTGATACCTCAATGCTTGTGTATTTGAGGCATATTAATGCCCAGAGAGTTATATTTTAAACTTTATTATGGCTCATGATGTGCAAGAGAGCTCTAAAATAAACATTTGCTTACAGTATCAACAATTGCTTACAGTAACATTATGTCATTAAGGTATGTCAAATATTTCATGAAGAAATCACCTATCTGAATTATTTAAATGGATATTTACATATATTCAAATTTGATTGTCGCAAGTTTAAACTTTTTGGAATCAAAATTGACCATCCAAACCCACGTAACTCAGCTGCTGATGAATGTTTTTTATTCAATTTGAGTTCAATGGGTAAATAAATGGTCTCCAAATTTGGGTGAAACAGTTTATCAAACAATCTTATTATTAGCAATAGGTTTTTAGGTATATAACTTTTTCACTGGACCTAAACTTATGTATACACAGGGCAGTTGTAACGAAATTACTTGTGACGAAAATACAGTAATTTGTTCTTTTTTTCGCAAATGGAACTGTAATGCCATTACATTTCAAAAAAAATGTAATTTTAACGACCCAAAATCCCAAAAAGTAACTTACTCGTTACTTTTCCAAGGTGAACTGTTTCTCTATTTTATCAATTTTAAAAGTCTAAAGCTAACTTTTTAAAGAAAAAAAAATCCAAATCCAAACTAACAATTATCACCGATATTTGAAGCCTAACAATTACGAATTGTTATTGGCTTTCAATAAAAGAAAAAAACATTTAGGCTAGCATTGAATGAATGTATGAAAGAAGCAAAATATTTAACTAGGGAGCGGATTTTTAGAAGGAATAGGTGAAAAATGCCGAATTAGTCGGAGGAAAGAGTTGAAATAATTAAATAGTTCAAATGCACGATTTTACGGTGTATTTTGAATATTCGGTGAGCATTTTAGAGCTATTTTTAAAGGAAGGAATGTTTTGAAGTCAGTCTCTTCCCACAGACAATTGTATTAAAAAATTGAAGAAAAAAATCAATTATGAAGTTGGAGAATCTCAAATTTCTAAGAGGTACTGAAATTTAAAGTACTTTTTTCAATTAAAAAAAATTGGAATAAGAAGACGGCAATAATAATAGAAGGTAGGAAAAAGTAGAAAAAGAGCAAAAAATCCGCGAAAACAATGAAAAAGCCCAGAAAAATGGGCAAAACAGTTGGAAAAAATCGCTCAAAATCACAAAAAGGTTAAAAGTGCTCAAAAATGGGAAAATGGTTATGTTTATGCCATATGTGTTAATATTCTAACACCCAGTGGAGAGTGGTGAGCTCCAGTTTTTTGGGGCAATGAGCAGATTGGAGCCAAGTCCAAACTAGGTTTGTCAAAATTATTCTGTCATGATCATTCAAAGAGATGTGTAGATGAAAGGGGAGTACACTTAACCTCTTTCTCCCCAATACGTAGGAGGGTCCAAAACTCAGCAAAAACAAAGTGTTTGTCCCATGTTAAAAACTCGAGGGCCTGTATCCTTACCACCTCATTTGTGAAAATTTGGCTTAAATGTAGACTTATCTTGTACACACCAATGATTTTGTAAAAATCTAAATTCTAATTAGCTATTAAGAAACAAGAAACGCCATTCATTCAACAAGCAGGGCAGAAATATATTAACCAGAGGCACTGACGGTGTACAAAGCGAAAACAAAGATCATAAGCATGATAAATTGATCGTAAAAATGAAATTTAGGCACACAATTTCATATCAAGAAAGATTGAGCAATAATTAGTGATGGACCTTAAGCGCTTTCGGCCGAAATTACTGCCGAAATTTCGGTTTCGGTTTCGGTTATGCCTACCGAAACCGAAAGCAGACAAGCACTATGTAAAATGGAGTTTGACAACAAAATCAAAAAAAAAATTGGTCCAAAAACCTCTGAAATTTAAGTTTTCCGATTTTTCAAAATTTGCGACTACCCAACATCGAACACATGAGTATTCTAATTTTTAAGAAAGATTTTGCATTTGAACAATTTTGTAATCAGCTGCTTTCGGTTTCGGTTTCGGTTAAGCCCTCTTTCGGCCGAAACTTTCGGTTTCGGTTAAGAGCCCTTTCGGTCCATCACTAGTAATAATGCAATCCAAAATTCACAAATTAAATGAAGATTTCAGAGAATGACAGCTAAACAAAAAGTAAAACATAAAGTAATGATTTTCTTGATGATGGTAGCAGAAATGTGGATCAAATAACAAAATTTTGTAATGAAATCCCACCACAGTATCAATTTGGTTGGAAGCAGACAGCAGACTACATGGATCATATTTGCCAAAGGACAACAAAGTTCATCGCTAAGAATTCTGTTAGACAGACAGATTGGTATATCGGGTATATTTTGGTAGCTTACACGTATTCTGATTGGTTTTAGTCCTTGACCCTGAATTCTTCTTGATCTTTTGTGCACTTGGAGTTTTTACAACTCAAATATGGAGAGCACTCTTGGTTATTGTTCATCAATGGATCATGAACCAAGGGAGGAAGGAGAGAGTAAAAATAGTCTAATTGGAAAATATTCTCAACATTTGCTTCTCTGTCAATTTTCTGTGTCCTTGTTTAAGATAAGGAAACATTTACCACGGCCATGTAAGTGAGGGAAAAGTGTTGATTGAATCTTCCTGGTACTGGAAACATACAGTATTTGACCGAGACTGTAAATCAGTAGCAGTAATGTAGCAAATGGCTGAAAATGTTACATTCATAACAACACATGGGTATGAAATTGGGGTTTCAAAATTTCAAGCAAAACATTGCTAGGTAAAAATATTTGTTCAATATTCGTCACTTTTAAAATCAATCCAAAATTTTGATGCCCATTTATCAATTTCAACTATGAGGCATCCAAATTAATCAGAATGATAAAACAAGGATATCCAGAACTTGCCTAAGAGACCGACAATACAATCTTAATCATTTTATAACTTTTTCTAAAACTTGCTATATTCAATTTTTTGTTTTACCCATTGCTGTTCCATGAATTGTTATTTTCTGGATTTTTGCCAATTCAATTTGTTTTCAAGATGCTTTTTATGCAATTTTTGTCTTTTAACTAGTCATCTGTTCAAGATCAATAAAAACTTTGTGTGGCTTTGAGATCCTATGAATTTGCCAGAAATTTGAAACCCAAGTAATGTTTTTCTACAACGGTTTGTCCTTCAAGTTCAATGCTTTGGGATTTTCCGATAGATTTCCTTTGTACAGGCGAGAAGCAATATGTATTTCCACTGCATGCCATCACTGGCTCAAACGAAAAAAATGGCACTGAAGTCTGAGAATTGACAACATTGCACTGAATTCTTTCTTTGATCCTTGATCACTACTGGCAAAGCAAAGATGTGTCACGTAGTCGTACGTACATATTGAAATCAAGGTAATTGTGAGACTCTCTCAAGTCTTGAGGATTGTGAGCCCTCCCACAAAGGCCAAAGGGGTGAAAATGGCTCATCATTTCACCAACACAAATTCAAAGGTTTGTCTAATTTTGAAATTCACTCGTTTGTTTGGCTAGTGCAGGGTAGAGCTAGTGCAGGGATGGGAAAAGAAGAATGCTGACTGACCGAGAATGAGTAGCAGCCCGTGAGTAGACTGCCTCATTTCCCTTTTTGAGCAGAAAGAACGAGTTTTCAAATCTTGAAAGCCGCCGGAGTCAATCAAAATGAAGGGGATGGTTTTGGGCCCTCCTGTGTATAAACCAAAAGGGGATCGGGCGATGTTACACGTACTCCCCTTTCAAGGGTACTTGGTAGATGATGTTTTCAATGGAAACGATAGTTTGGGTGGTTAAACAATAATATTGGCTAATCCAAGGATGACTCAACGAAGGATATATTACAGAATACCACTTAAGGCCGAGTTACTACAATAAAAATTCAACGGAACATTTACTGCTTTGAAATAACCTCTCATTTTAGTACAATGCCAGGCCTTAAGCTGTATTTCTGTAATTCGTCCTGAGAAATTAAGATGTCCTTGGCTAATCAAACCAAGATTACTCTATTTGATTATTTGATGAAGCAAAACATTCTCACTTTTTTCTCCTCCATGGTTAATCTTCAATAAATTTTTGACTTAAAGTATCTTGACTTCTTCAAGTGAGGAGGTCAGAAAAATAGACGATATAATTAGGTGTTCCGTTTCTTTTGAAACACCCAGCAGTTTACGCTTCCACGTATGGCTTACTGACGGTTTTTGTGACCCCTAAAAATACTTGTGGGTCTATTAAAGATGGAAAGCCAGATTTTCCATGGAACTTCCACAAACTTCTAGAGCACCGTCATTCAGTCCATCACTTTTCTTGGGATCAATGGCAATATTGGTATTGAGAGCGTTTTTTTTCTGTCCAAAGGTCTTTATTTCTCAGTCTTGTTGGGCTTGATATCTTCTGCCAAGTGTGTTACCTCATTTACTGCGCAAACTACTTTTTCAGCAAGGCATCAACTTTGGTAAACCAAATTTCAAATAAATGGTAATTTCATATTTATTTCTTATCCAGTAACGTTGCTGATTAACTTCCTTTACAGGGAATCCCATTCCTTGTAGCGGTCATAAATAATCCGCAACCCATCAAATAATAAAACCTTAGAATATTGCCATGAAATAATGCCAGATGTTATGAATTACAAAACAGTTGAATTGAGTAATGGCTTGGCTTTTGACTTTCTGTGCACCACTTTTTCTTAAATGAATGATATTAAAGACTTAGTTGTCAAATGATTCATTATTAAATAGTCATCAATATATGATTGTCATTTTGCTCAAAAGTTAAATTAGAGCTCTAGTGAAATTACAAGTATCCTCAATCACCTTGGTCATCTGTGATTCAATCAACCAAAAAACTGGTTGCAATTAAAGTCCCTAGAACTCTAGTTGCAATCTGCCTCGGCAACGAAATTGGTAAAGAAAACGTAAGAAATGCGATCCAAACAAGACGTTGTACAAGTTGTTAAACATGAGAAGATCACATTTCGATTTCAGAAGTCAGCACATCAAAATATGAGAGGGTTTAATTTCTCAAAGGTGCATCTTTTTTTGGTGATTCTAGTGTCTGTTTCTTATTGGGCTGATGCTAAAAGAAAGTCTTGTAGGAATGCTGCCAAAAGGGCCTTTCCTAAACTTCAATGCTCTCGAGCTAAAATGGAACAAGAATGCACGGACTTTTGTCAAAATCACAACTCCTGCCAGAATCAAACAATCACAAAGATTGAAACATTTCCCTGTCCAAATTTGAAAAAGCCGGCCAAATTATGTTGCTGTGATCCTTGCAATGTTAATAAAGCGAAGTTAAAAAGTGGACCCATCAAAAACAAAATGTCAACTAAAGGTTCCGAACCAAGTGCGGAGTCTCATAAGCCCAAGGGAAGCAAGTTGCCTCAGAATGGATGGGCAACTAATGGAATGTCCGTGGGAAATGGGTCTTCCTGGGCATGGACAAAAACGAATACAAACGATACCGCCACCGACTTAATTTCGCAAACATCTACTACCGTCAGCCTCGTCGCATCTGCAAATAGTACTGAACCCAAAGGCGAAGATTACAATAATGACGACTACCTTGATGACAAAAAGGAAACGGTTAAACATAATAATGATGAAGAGGGAGACAACGAATCCATGGCAAAAAGGGATTCCAAGTTAGACATTTCACAACCAGATTGCAGGGCAAATATTCTAAGAAAGTATCCTGAGGCAGAATGTTCTAGATCGAAGTCAAAGGAAACTTGTCGAGCTATTTGTGAGGGCCAAGGAGACGGAAAGTGCCAAGGCTCTCAAGGAGAAATTCATAAATTGAATTGCCGTGGAGAAAGACCAGATTCAGAGGGCCTAATCACGTGTTGCTGTTCTGTAAAGTGTGAAAGCGCAACGAAAACCAAGGCCAGATTGGAGGAAGAGTTCAACAACGAGAATGACGAGGAAGAGAGTTCGGGGATTTGTTTGGAGGTTCCCAGGGATGATATTAAAGCACGCCTCAAGGAGGAATGCAAAACTAACGATGAAGTTTTCGTGGCTCGGAAATATTGCACAGAAGAGAAGGAAGGTAGCTATTTTTGTGTCAAGGATGGCAAATGCTTTGGTGCTCATTGCAAGGGCTGTCTTAAACACGAATGTGAGATAGCTGGGAATAAGGCTATCATGAATCCCCCCAAAGCTTACATGGACGAGCATCTCAAGTCAAGAGATTTTGACAAAAACGTAACTGTCAACGTTGACGACATGGATGGTGTGATCAAGAACAAGCAGTGGTGTACTCAGCTCAAGGACAGAGCGGATTGCAAACCAACTTGCAAGGAATTTGGCGATCGTCTCTGCGGAGGACTTGCCTTGAAATACGACCACGATGATTATTGCAAGAGGGATGCCAAGGAGTGCAAATGCTGTTGTCAGCCCGTTTGCAAGCCTGGTGTATCCACTGATCCAATGAATCTCATGGGACCCAAGGATCCAGATCATGAGGACGCCATCGCCAAAAGTGTGGAAACCGACTACAAGCAAGACAAATCCGAGTCCCAAGACTACGAAAGCGAAGCCGAGGACGACTATCAATATGACACAAGTAACTATGAAATGGAATCTTCGACCAGTGGGGCAGAATCCAACTTTCAACGTAGATAACACCGTTCACAAATTGCCGCCATATTTGTTTACTTCATGCAGCTGATGCTCTAATGTTGCCAAACAACGTGAACGTTCTGTCCAAATAAACGTGTTGTGAAGCCATCCCAAAAGTATCTTATTTTAGTAGTTATGTTCAATTTTTGATAGGTGAACAGTAAAAAATGAATCGATTGTGGATGGCAACTGCATTGAGTGGAATGTCTCACACCAATTTAATACTGAGGCTTCATCCAGCATTGGCTTCTTCCCACGTTCCCATTAGACATCAAAGAAACTGGACAAATCACGGCAAACACGGGAAAAATCATAAAGCCAAGAACTTGGATGAGCTTGTAAGCTCAGTATCCCATAGTCATCAACAAAGGCAGATCAAACCTCCCATACCCGACGGTTCACCCAAAAGCATTAATCAGCTCTTCAAACCTTTGATTGTGAAGGCCAATCCGGATGACATGAACTTGGGGGAGCAAATCGCGGGGAAGCTCGATAAATCTACTCTCTTGCGCGCTTTGAATAAGTTTCTAGCCAATGAAGAAATCAAGAAATTGAGCAAAGAACACGGCTTGGATGATTACTTGTACCATCAAGCCTACGTGAGTTTCCGCAAGTTTTGTCTGGATGTCCAATATCTGCCCACGGATCTGTATATTCTGTTTTGTGATGTTCTCCAAGGGGCCAAGCCCATCGATGATGTCTTCCCGTTTTTTCTTCAACACGCTCGAAAAGTTTTTCCTCACTTGGAGTGTTTGGATGACCTTAAAATCATCAGTGATCTCACAAACCCCCCAAATTGGTATCCCGAGGCTCGTCAGATCAATCGCAAGATTATTTTCCATGCCGGACCCACCAACTCTGGCAAGACCTATCACGCCTTGGAACGTTTTATGAGTGCCAAAAGTGGCGTTTATTGCGGTCCGTTAAAGCTTTTGGCCGTAGAGGTCTTCAACAAGTGTAAAATAAGAGGTGTGCCTTGTGATTTAATCACGGGTGAAGAGCGCAAGTTTGCTAATGAGGATCAGGAGCCGGCAAATCATGTATCATGTACAGTGGAAATGAGCAACTTGACTACACCCTTTGAGGTAACCGTCTTTTTTTATATTCACATTTTAATTCATGCAACTAATTTATTTCAATCCAACTTGTTAGGTAGCTGTAATTGACGAAATTCAAATGATCAAAGACTACCAACGAGGATGGGCTTGGACCAGAGCCTTACTTGGTATCCCAGCCGAAGAGATTCATGTTTGCGGAGAGGTAAGAAAACATGATCCTTCAATGGAACTCCATTTCCACTAATGAAAATATTGATTTCTCAGGCATCTGCCATCGATTTAGTAAAAGAGATTTGCATCTCCACCGGCGAAGAAGTGGAGGTGCGGACAAACAAAAGGCTCACCGAGCTCAAGATCATGGATAAAGCTGTGGGAAAGTTTGAGAATGTGGAACCCGGAGATTGCATTGTATGCTTCAGCAAGAATGATATCTACACTGTATCAAGAGCTCTAGAACGGATGGGAATTGAATGTGCCGTGATTTATGGTAGTCTTCCACCCGGAACGAAACTTGCCATGTCCGAAAAATTCAATGATCCCAAGGATCCATGCAAAGTGCTCGTCGCCACCGACGCCATTGGGATGGGCCTGAATTTGAATATTCGCCGGATCGTGTTCTACTCGACGAGTAAAGTGTGTTTACTTGAGAATGGAGAAAAAGAGGTGGGATTGATATCCGTGTCCCAAGCCCTTCAAATCGCAGGACGAGCCGGACGATATAACACTCAATGGGAAACTGGTTACGTAACAACGTTCAATCAAGACGAGATTAATGTGAGTCCATTTTGTTGATGATTCTCTGTATGTGCCTCAGCATTTTTCAATACCGATCCTTTGCCCTTGTAGATTATGAAGGATCTGCTGAGGCAAACCCCTCCTGATATCCTTCAAGCCGGTCTTCATCCATCATTTGATCAGATCGAAATGTACGCCTATCACCTTCCACACGCTGGTTTAGCCAATCTTGTGGACATTTTTATCTCCTTGTCCACACTAGACGATTCCAGTTACTTTCTTTGTCATACGGACGACTTCAAATTCTTGGCCAATATGATTGAACACATCAAATTGCCTCTCAAGGCCAAGTAAGTTTCTCACTTGATCTCGAAACCCAATTCATGCCATGTGTCTATTAATCCAACTGAATCTTCAGATATACTTTCTGTTGCGCTCCAATCAATCGGAAGAGTCCGTTTGTCTGCACAATGTTCCTCAAATTTGCCCGTCAATTCAGCCGAGGAGAACTCATCACTTTCGATTGGCTTTGTCATCAAATTGGATGGCCATTCTCACCTCCAAACACCATTCTCGACCTGGTTCAAATGGAAGCTGTCCACGATGTGATGGACTCGTATCTTTGGTTGTCTTACAGATTCCCAGTAAGTCTATGATTTCGAACCCATCGAGTTAACCAATAATAAATCTGGCCTCTCTTTTAGGACATGTTCCCCGATGTGATGCTGATTACTGATGTCAGGGAAGAATTGGACATTGTCATTGCCGAAGGTGTGTCGAATATTGTTCAACTCCTCCGAAATTCCGAATCTGGCGTCAGTTCGAGTGCGGCAAAAGTCGACGAAGATGCCTTCGATGTTCGAAATCGGATGAACCGACAAGATAAAACTTGGCATCACGATCCATTACCCAAGATCAGCAACGACTCTGTCGCCTCAAAATCGCTTTCACGACCCACCCAGAGGAAAACGTTTTCGGCTTTGGTCAACGATGAAGATTTGCACAAAATGCCACTGAAACCAAGCTCGAAACTCTCCGAGCTCCTACAAGAACGAGGGCTTCTAACGAAAGAGATCTTCTCCAGTCTGAGACGAGAATGGCTGGACAAGCTAAAACAAGAGCAGGAACAAGAACAGAAAACCGATGATTCCGACAGTCCGAGTAAAACCAAACCCGAGTAGTATTTTTTGATAAATAACTTGAAAAAGCTTAACTAGGTCGTTGTTGGTTTTCTTCTTTAACATGATTCTCGTGTATTGTAGCATCTTTATCTTTGGAAATAGTTCTATCAATGTTTCGGGACTGCAGCGAAAAGAAATGAGGTTCGACAAGAGCTTGGATTTCATTTGCGTAAGAATCGATTACGCACCGCTCACGTAAATTCATGAGAACGGAGGTACAGAAAGTGTTTGGGAACAAAAACCATGTGAGTTTTGCTAGCTTTGTTTGTTAACTAAACACATCACAATCAGGCCCTGGATCGCCAGACCTTTTTTTTTTCTCGCTTCGAGGAGAAGTATAAGGAAGAAATCGAACCATTTGCAGTAGCAGCAACAACATCTAATTTGCACGTCTCACAGGAAGTAGGGTGTGGTCACGAGGGCGGGAACCACGCGTTGCGAATCCGGCACCGCCTCAAAGATCTTGGGAGACCGGTTTTGCACGCTTTGGAACTCCAATATGGACGCCACATTGCCACAACGATAACAATAGTTGGGCGCACTCCACACGGTCACCAGTTTGTCATTGAACACGTATTTGTATCCTGGAAATCAATCAGGGTTGGTTTATTGGTGCCAACTGGTAAATCGATGAATCAGGCTCTCACCCTCTTGAACTAGCTGATGTGCTCGACAAATGAGTTCGAGGTCGTTTCTCTGCATGAAGTCGAAAGTGACGGCCGAGCCAAAAAGCCAACCTGCGCCTCGAGGACTCACTGTCCACGAATCCACTTCCTCCGGATCAGACCACACCAGATCACAAAATGCACCTGAACAAGTGAACCAATGAAGGTCGTTGAAGCTTTGGGAAAGATGAGTAGCACGGAGCACACGTACCCTTATTTGGAATCTCCTGATTCCTCTCGATAAGCCGAATGTGGTCGAGGGTTCGGATGGCCGGCGAAAGGCCTCCGTGAACGCACAACACTTGGCCATCGATAAGAGCCGACACGGTCAGGAGATCGAACACACGACAACAATACTTCCACGCATTGGCATTCCCATACTTGTTCTGGCATTCATCTGGAATCGTGGACAAAATAGAAATTCTGCGCTCGGAAGATAAACTCTTAATTTTTTTAACTCTTTATCTAACGGGGTTTTCAAATTTCTAAAACTCTGAATGATCTGAACTTGATGGTGCTGAAAGCAAATTGCTACGCATACTTTTCCTAACGATCAAGTATCGTTTTCTTCACAACTTCATTAAGATTTTACAAATCTTACCGTAGAATCCGTAGACTTGCGTGATTTGTCTGGTCTCGTGATTGCCGCGGAGCAACGTGATCCGATCCGGATATTTGGCCTTGAGTGTGAGAAGACGAGTGAGGGTCTCCAACGAATAATACCCGCGATCCACGAAATCGCCCATGAATATGTAATTGGTGTCTGGAACGGGTCCACCACAACGAAACAGCTCCTCCAGATCATAGAACTGACCGTGGATATCGCCACAAACCGTCACGGGCGTGGACACGGGCTGAACATTGGACTCTTCCAGCAAAAGATCGCAGACAACATCACAAAGTTTCTGTAAAACAAAAACAAAAATATCCTGTCAAGCATCGATTTTCATAAGCTTTTTATCCTATCTTTTCATCCATCTCACCTTGAGGTCATTTTCTGGGAGATATTTGCAATCCTTGGCGATCTCGATCCAATGTTCCACATCCGAACCCATATTCAGACCGGAGGTGGGATACAAATGCGGTCAAAGGGGGCGGAACAAGGAGGGAAAGGGAGGGAGGAACCCCAAGAGGGCGAGGATGAGGGCGACAGAGGGCGCCACGGAACTACTTCATGGATTTGGACACCAATGCACAACGAGGATAACACCAATCCGGATTGCAGGGTAATCCACGGAAAAATCGGCGAGATTTGGAAGAAACAGCAATGCTCGTTGGATTTAGATTTCCACAAAGACTGCTGAACTTGGCACATTAAGATCTCAAGTGAAGAGGGTGACCAAATAGGTTTGTTGGATTGAAATGTTTTGGGGTTTGGGCTTGAACCGGGAATAAGGGTGGAAGGGTTTTGGATATGAATTGAGATGAGAATGTTGAGAAGTGGTTTAGGGCGCAAAAAGAGGGTAGGAAATGAATTGTGAATGTTTTATGCGGTTAAAAAGAGGTGTTGAGTAATGTAGAGGTCAGCGCCTCTGGTGGCGATAATGATAATGTCAAAACAAGAGGAGAGTTCAAATAACTGGTGGGATTTGAATTTGGTTTCCAGTCTTCTTTGGGCGTATTTTAGTTGTGAGTGCAAGTTCATTTTGTGCCCGTAATTTTTTAGAGCTCAGAACTAGGGGTGCAGTGTTGTGTAAAGTTGGAGCTTTTTTTATTACAGTTGTCAAAACCCTAATAAAAAATGATTGAAAAGGACCCTGATCGCCAGTAATGTACTTTTCCATGCATATGCATTTTTTCCTCGGTTTTTG
>JAAGOF010000271.1:190645-209837 GCA_010645155.1 Tigriopus japonicus
AAAGAGATGGGCCAAAAAATGGTCACATTATATTACTTTTTGAAACTAATGCTGCAACTTTGAGCTCTGTTATGCTGGATTCTGCTAGAACAGTGTGACGCTACCTACTGTGTTTTTACTACTGATGGAAAATCCCAATCATTCAATCTGTTCAGTCTTTCAATCTAGCCTTGACCCAATCTTGATGCCCCCAATCTCAGTCCAAAAATCAATCTCGTCAATCTGGGAAAAAGCATTTCAGGGAGCCCAACAGGTTCCAAAAGTAGCACGATTTGAAACCTTCAACCAATAACTTTGCACCTTATTTTAAGAGTCGGTAAAAATATTTTAGCCATTCTTCATCATTTAAAATGAAAAGAAAGAGTTTTAAATCAAATATATATGTATTATAAGCTGAAAGTAAGTACATTTGGGTTCGTGAAGCATGTTTACTTTTGAGCGCAACTTTAACTGACAATAACACAGAAATATGCAGGGTTTCCAAAATTGCTTGCATTGGGGCAAAGAGTGAAAAGACTAAGCATGAAATTGCCCAAAAATGCATTTGTAATGACTAAGGGGATATTATATGTATATAGTAATCATGTTCCAACTACATGAGAACTCGTTATTTACCCTAACACCCAACTAAGTTCTTACATTATGGTTCATAAGGCTAGACACCTTGAGCAGTTTTACCCTTGCAAATTGAAGGGTGTTAAGCAAGTTAGTGCATACAACAATATCATTAATTGTGTGTTGTACTTTTCAAACTAACAAATTTGAGGTTTCAATAGAACACAATCTCATGATGAAGGATCCACTACTGCTTATCCTTTGTGTCTCTGACTTGCCGAAAGGCCCAGGTCACCAAGGCCCCACCATTAATGACAAAGGAATTCAATACTTTCAATGTGTAGACGACCTGTTTCTTTTCATCAATTTCAGCAAAGGACGCTAAATAGCATCAACATTTTGCAAGGTGATTGCCTTGACAATAACCTTCAAGTCAACACCCTCAAAATGAAGCCCATGGTTCCCATAAAAAAGTCCCAAATTGCATTCGTGCAGTCTGTTCATCCCCTCTTCATTTATCATTTATGTTTTCTCTTAAACATCAAAATTTAGACATAAATATCATTCATGTCTAATTTAGTTGAACATCGTGAAAATATTTTGCAAATTCGAGCCTGAAATGTTATTTATTGTATGTCCACTCCAAACACTTTGTGCTGTATAAAGAGTACGGGAAGAGGAAATAGAAATACGTTAAATTCGGTTGACATATGCAAATGTTCATACAACATCAGTGGTCCCAATACATGCAGTATAATCACTAATTAGTGTACATTTTCTCAATTGGACTTTAATTCAGAGGTCCAATAACCACAGGGGATTAGTAATAGCAGGGAGACTTATCATTTGAAGTCCGTCACAGATTGGGCACATCAGAGAGTTCCAATTTGTTACAACTCTGAAACTGTAGAAATCTTGCAGAGCTTTAGATTCGACTTCGCTCCTTTTCATGATAATCCAAGAATAGATATGATATTGTCGATTTTAGTTGTTAAAGTAAAGCAATCGATGAGCGCAATGAAACGTTTTGGTCCGTGGGAGAGTTTCCGTGGGAAATGTGGTTCTTAATTCTTTTTCACGAGGATTTTGCGAGTGGATTAAGGTCCATACCCTTTTCACTGACTTTTCATTAAAGTCCATGTGTTTTACAAGGTATTGGTCATTATTGATCACTGAGATATGGTGGCAAACACATGGGATTTTGGGTCCAAGATGTGATTCGCCAATATGCGTAGATTCTTTTCAAGACGCTTTCTGGTTCACCATTTATATTGGCATGTTCCTCGTGTTCTTGATAATTGTGGGATTCGAAAATGGAAGTTTGACAGCCGTCTTTTTGCATTTTGCGTTTCTTTTGGTACCCAATTTCCTCTTCTCCGTCCTGTTTGCAAATCCAATTGAACCAGTTCGCAACAACGCAATGGGCGTGATAAGGGTGGTTCTCCACGAGCACATCGAGAACAATACTTCTTCAAAGGTTTTTCACAGTGTGACTGGGTGGTACATTATGAAATTGTTTTCCTCGATATTCCAATGATGAACTTAGAAAAGTTCAAGTCTTTTCAAGTCATTATTGGTGAAACATGAACGAGTTATCAAATTGTATATAAGGGACTCTAACCTAAATTGAATTTCATTGGCTAAATGTCTTGTCTCGATATGATAAAATTTCATGTCTTCTTTGTCATGGTCACATCTAAAGCTAGATGAGTTTGTGTTGGTATCACATCAGGGAGGCCAAGCCAGTCTCACTATTGTTTCAAAACTGTGATCAAAATTCTGCCAATTCCATGAAAGGCAATGTTGAATATAATTATCCTGGGCAGGAGCTTTTTTTCATTTTTGGCAGTTTTGGCTCAAAGAAAAATTTGTTGGCTTTACAACTAAATCTGCATTTATTTTCGCATTTTCTAGATTTTTTTTAATCAATTTTTGCTTTTAGACTGCAAACAAATTTTGATTTTTTTTTCATTTGTTCAACTTTTTCCCGTCCTCAAGAGATCACAACATCAAATACATGGAATATTCTTATACATAACTTTGATTGTATTGGATTGAATATGTCTGTGGTATATATTTTTGAAGAATTCTTTATGACTATGTGCCCTATTTTTGAAAATCTGGCCACAGATCAATTGTTTTCAGCATCACTAAAGATGAGAGGATTTACATGCCGGAAGGGCTTGCCAAAAAATACTAAACAGGACCAAACAATAACAGTCATCATTTAAAACTTATAGAAATACATCGTTGATGGGAATTGGGCAGTGTATATAGCAAGAGTCAAACATGTAGGACATCCACTGAATGGTTTCTAGGTTCATGCTTTTAATTATTGGCACATTTGTGTCGTTACAATTTCTCTCGTCATTTTGGCAATGCTGTTTGTTGAAGGACCAGGTTGAAAATCTCAATCCAATCACCAATCTCTCCAATCAGGGCTAAAATTGGTTCAATTATCAATTTTCCCAATCCAATCTATGATTGACCCCATCAGTAGTTTTTACTAAAGGCTTTATATACAAAGAATCGCAAAGGTCTGGAATCGAAGGTCTTCTCTGATTAGAGGGTTCCTCAGGACCCAAGTTCTGATTGGTCAAGCAACACCTTGCGGCAGCGTGACTGGATGCGGCATGTCTTGAAAGCTTTTGTCCCAGGAAAATTCCGATTTAATGGCTTTCAATCCAATAGATACATGTTGCAGTTACAAATTGGAATGTTACTACATAAAGAAATTTAAACATTCTGTAGCATTTTTTTTCTTTGCCTCACACAAAGTCCAGAAACACAAATTTGGAAATGGCATGTAAAGTGCCACCCTTTGTTCAGCAACTGAGATCTCCTGTCTTCTCCTTGCCCTCCCAATCTCATGTGGAGTAGAGATCATCAGGGTGTCCAAAAAAGAAAGCGGTTGACTCTTTCCACTTTTTCATACAATCTCATGTCTAAAACTTCATAAATTTGTTGGGGCCTCTCTTTTTTAGTCGCGTAAAACATTCAATATGTTAATCTTGATTTAGAAGCCACGAATTTGTGATTTTTTGGGCCTGAAAGCTTCCGAGACAAGCTGCATCTAGTCACGTTGGCGCAAGGGGTTGCTTGACCAATCAGAACTTGGGTCCCGAGGAACCCTCTAATCAGAGAAGACCTTCGATTCCAGACCTTTGCGATTCTTTGTATATAAAGCCTTTAGTTTTTACTAATCCTACAAATCAAAGAAAATACGCCAAATTTTACGATTTTCAGTTAAATACCGCCAGAAACTTGTCAAAATGTTCTTCCCCGCCAAACAAAAATTTCCTTACGCCAGACTGTAACCTAAACCGTCAGAATACCGCCAGATCTTTCCGTCCCGCCAAATAAAAAATCTCGCCGCCAGACGAAGCCTCAAACCGCCAGATACACCAAAATCTGGCGGGCCAAACCGCCATCTGGCAGCCCTGCACTAGGACGCCACCTGGTTTTAGTGCTGCCAGTTTTTGAGGCGGTGACTAAACTTCAGCGCCATTTAAGATAATGCAATTCTCTGCCTTTTTGTTGGTCAGTTACTCCATCATGCTAACTCAAATTGAGTGTTGGATGCAAGACGTAGAAACCAAAAACTTCGAATAATTTCTGTTCATAATGAGTAATTTTGCTCTAGAGACTGGAAGAGTGCAGCCTGCTGATGGATTCTTAGGTGGATGTGAAATCACATTATTGGTTCTGAATATGTCCTTATGGGCAATAATTAGCTTGGCAGAGGAGTAAACACCAAAACATTTTTATTCTTTCTTTTAATGAAAACAGACATCTGATGTATTGTTTGCATGACCAAAATTTGTCCTGAGTCCTGACAATAGAAAACTGGATGAGACACATTGACCGTAATGCGGTCTAAGAGAACATATCACACAAGCAACACAACATGTTGCAAAGGGCGTCGCACAAGCAATAACCCGCCAAACAACAGCAACAAGTTTTGGCGCAACTTTCGGCAAAACTTTCCCTCTCGTTATTATTCTGCTGAGGAGGGGGTTGTTGAGGTTGATAATAACCTCCTTGAGGCTGTTGAGTATTGGGGCCTGGTGGGTATCCGTAACCGCCTTGTTGTTGAGAATAACCCGGTTGAGGCTGAAATCCTCCAGTATTATATGACCCTGGTGGTGGCCCATATTGTTGATTGGGCGGGGGATAGCCCTGACCTTGGGGTGGATAGGGTCCTTTGAAGTCACCTGCCTGTTGTTGGGGATAGAATCCCCCACTGTTGTAAGCCATTTTGGCTGATTAGATTGGTGTGCGGAACGTTTTCACTTGAGATCTAGAATTTGAGGTTAATTTGATTCACCACTGTTTCTCAATTTGTTTCAAAAGAGCACTTTATCTGAAGGGATGTCTATGTATTGGGCAGAACAGTACTTCATGCAGGCAACTGATGGGAAATGTGAAGAACTTGGCAAAAGATCAATTCGTATCCTTGTTTGGACTCTAAAGCTTTACTAGTGAAGTATGAACGCGGACAGGTTTTGACAAAGAGTGAGTCATTCGGTGAATGTTGTGGGATGATATTTGAAAGCTAGCCTGGTGGGTATTTCGTCATTTACTTAGTTTCAGTTGTGTGTACTTAGGAATGAGCAATGACAGCTACATACATGTTATATTGCGTATAATTTGTGTGGCAGGTGTGTACACGTATGAAGATACCTGGATGGATCTAGAATATGCTTCCCTTATAGGTATGGATCTCTCCTTTTGGCTCGTTCATGCTGGTACCACCAAAAGTGGGCGAGAAAATAGAAGCCTAGCCAATGGTGGGCATCAGAGATTACTTGCTTAATGAATTGATTTGTTCGAAAATTGTTTCTTATTCAATCTACATTTTACTTTTGTGAAATAAGTAGATGAAAAATCGTCCTTGAAAAATGGTCATGAATCTGAAATATAAAAAATTAAACAATTGAAATAATTAATTTCAAAAGAAGTAATCAGGTTCAGGACTAATTTTAAGGCAACAATTCGTAAAAAGCGCGATTTGATTTCAAAATGTGATTGGATAGGATTCCCGGTAATTGAAATTTGAAGTAGTTAATCTTCAACAACTTGTTGCCCATCTTTTGTGATATTGCTTGCTCATTTTTCTGCGTACTGTGCACGGTGCGGAAGCAAAAAACGGAAAAATCCTGGCCCTAGCCTCGCCCTCACCTCGTCTGTTGCCATCAATAGCAGGGTTGGTCATGGGATTATCCCCGGGTTCCCTGGATTAACGGGATTCGGGACAGCATTTTCTAACTCTGAAAACGGAAACGGATTTTCTATCCTTTTTCAGAAATTGATGCATCTCATGGGATTGAAGACTATAAAATTCTAAAATAGTTGCAATTTGTAAGCTTTCAAGAGGTTAAAATGGTAAAATTGAAATAAATGTCTGGCAATAATATGACTTTACAAAAACAGATAGCTCCAATCACTAGACCAAATAGAATATAAATCAAAATTTTGATATACCGTAAATGCCCTAATCAAGATAATCGAAAATCCCGTAAATCCCGGTTTATCCCGTACCTGGGATCCCAGGGACGGGATGGGATTAACCAACCCTGATCAGTTACCGTCCGGATATGCGGCATCAAACCATGGCTTTACTATTTCTTCGTTACTTTAATTAATACTCATTTGACCCCCCGTGAAGCCCTTGGCGAACTAGAATGGCGGCATTCTCCTGCTGTTGGTCAGGAAGTTATCCATGACAATCTTGTTGCTGCCTATAAAGTAGCATGATTAAATGGAAAATGTATTCTTGAGTTACACATGAGATTCGACGGTGATTTTCGCGCTGTCAAGTTTTATTTCGTTTTTTTAGGATCCATTTTTGTTAAAGTTCCAGCCTGATCAATTGATTTGGCGATAGTTTTGTACTGCTTCTTGGCTAAACCCGTACATTCCTGCATTTTTTGCCGCGATATCGCAGTTCCTCCCGGCTTATAAAAATGCACTAACTCGCCCGAATTTGCGTCCAAAACCACGGTTACCAGACTCTCAGCCAAAGCTTCTTCTTGTTCAGTTGGGTCCACCAGGATCTTTTCATCAAAAATGGCCATGGAGCAAGCAATGGGCTTGGAGTGAAGAGTTAATTTCGAGCGCTTGTCCTTATTCAACACGATTTTTCCGCCGGTCTCAACCACGGCTTCGTCGTCTTCTGTGAGTGTGACCTCGGGGAGGGTAAGATCAGTTAAGGCCATTAGCAAGGCCTTCAAGGCACAATCCAGGACATTGCCGTCGTGATTCAAACACATGATGTCCACATGGACCACCCAAGACAACTTTCCTTCTTTAATATTGAGATCTTCGAGCTTGATAATTCCAGAGTTCTCTAAAACGTCTTTCACAAACTTGGAGGCCACTTGAGCTTGTTCGGATGGAGGCCCTGGTTTGAACTGAGCATGGCACAGGGGAGGCAAATCCACATTGGCTACCACAAACCCTAAAACACATCAAATAAAAACATTAAAAGTTTTTGTGCAGCATCAATCAAAACCTCTCCAACCACAAATAACCTACATACAGATACCTCGAATCTGACATTGCTATGTCATAGAGGACGACAAGGGACACAAATTATCTAAACCCATTGTTTCAATGAGAAACTTGCATAGAGCGCTTCCTTCTTTGTCACAGAAATGAACAACCAAGGAGAAATGAAGAAAGTTTCAAAAGGGTGTTTGTGTTTGTTTAAGTTTCAGAGGTAACCTTGGAAATCATGCTTGTGACTAGAGCTCTACTTGTGACATCCCTCGGCCATGGAGTCGTTTGTGTCAATTTGGTGGGCCTGCATACTGGAATTGAACATTCTTGGGGTTTGCTCTGTGCTACAACTTACCCTTGTTCTGCTCATTGGGATTGGGTGGAGCCAGTTCGAGTTTGATGCCGCACACAAAGATAGAGTTGCCTTGCTTGACGACAGCCGAACCATCCGCACTGGAAATGGTTCCTTTCGAGATTGAAACTGGTCTGAAATCGTGGAGACTGCCACGACCATCCATACGGATCCCATTTTCGATGTGTTGCTGGAAATATTCCAATGGCTGGATGCCTTTGAACTCACTCACTGAAGATTGAACATCCATCTTGAATCAATCTGCAACAGATAGATAAAACATAATATATAATGTAGAATGTAGGTTTTCATGTGAATGAAAAGTGAACTTTTTATTTATTCGTCCTTAAATCGGTTACTGAAATGGCTGCCTGTTCTTGGGGTTTGACTAGAAATACGGTTTTAGACTGCTTGGAAACCTGTATAAGGTTTAATGGGATCTCGATGGGCTGACTTGGGTTCTCCGGATTAGTCGGTAAGGCGACAATTTTGGGTCGGATCTCTTTCTCAAGAAGGTCTCTTTGATTCAGAGATTTGGTAACCGAGCAATCCAGATGTTTTTCTAGTATGGATTTCAACCATTGGCACTCCATCTTGAGACGCTCATTTTGAGCCATGACCTCACGAATGGTTCGTTTGTACTTATCCATAGTTTCCCGGGTCTTGGCGAACTCATGGCGTTTCTTGTTTCGACTCCGTTGGGCAGCAGCTCGATTGCGTTCCAGGATTTGTCGCCTTTTTTCCTCATCTTCGGAAACATGGCTCTTCTTCTTCTTTGACACCCCTTCGTGCGGTTCTTCTTCCGTTTCCTGGCTTTCTAAACCTCGTTTCCGGGCAATGGATTTCTTCAATATTTGTTTCACAGGGGCGCTATTCTTGTCTGAAGTGGATGGATCAGAGCTTCTTGAACTACTCAAAACCACGGGCATGTCTGATAAATGGATGGATTCGCCCGTGGGGAACTTCAATAGCAACTGAGCGGAAGAAGGTTCTTTGATCGAGGAAGAGATATCGCCGATCAAATCCGTCTTCAAAGGCGCAATAGGTCGGATTTTTCGAGGCGAAGGCGGGATAGCATCGCTTTGGACGACCACGGGAAGTGATGTGACAGGGTTAACTGGTACAAGCTTGGGCGATTCCGGGATTAAATTGAGTTTAGGCGTGTGCAAGGCATCTTCATGGGGCTCATGGGAAACTTGAGTGGAGGTCAAAACTCGAGTATTGTGCTTGAAGGCTTCATCGAACGGATTGAGATGAAAAGGCGTGTCGGGCAGAACACTCAGTAGCTTGTCCACAATCACCGGAGTGGGCGTGTTATTTTCGTGCAGAAGCATGGACGGGGAAGGTAAAGGCGGGTGAGAAAGAAGGCGGGAGGTGGAGCTGCCACTGGAGCTCGAACGTCTGAAAATCGGTGACGAGATCATGAGCGAGGAGGGCGTGTTGGAAGAGGTGGTACTCGTCTGAGTGGTGTTGGAAACGGGTGTGAGGCTTAACGAGGGAGGTGCCTTGGTTCCATTGTGGGCATTGTCAGGTTGAGTCCCACTAGTGTGGTGCGAGTTGGAAGCGGCAGCCATTGAATCTTGTTCAGAATAATTCGCAGGGAGATCCCTCAGAAAAAACCATGCCTGGATAAATTGGATTTACTGCATGCAGCATTGGTTTGTTTTGATTGTGCTCTTTGGAGAGGTTGTGTGGCTTTCCCACAAATCGAGGCGATTAAAACTGAAAAAAAAAACGGAGTTTTCAGGTGTCAGAGTTTCGAAAAATGTTGCATTTAAGACCAATGACATGGCTTATGCATTGTTGAGGAATATTTTAAAGTAACTTACAAACCAAAGGAGGACTAGAAACTTTCAATTAAGCAAATTATTTGTTTTTAAGGTTTGGTTGCACGAGGAACAGATCTCCGGTGGTCGTCTTTTTATTCAAAACCAGGCGTTCCTGATTCACAAGTTCGGAAGAACCATCTGTTAACAAAATAGACATAAAAAACAAATTAAAAATGTCAAGAATTGATATGCCAATTTCAAGATGTGCCGATGAAAAACTAATTGCTGCAGTAACCAAATTCAAATTTTCATTTTATCTAACTGTCATGATCATCAAAAACATGTGTCTTCCGAACTTGAGTGGGGCAAAATCTGAAAAAAAAAATGAAGAAGACGAAATCAAATGTTGAAACCTTTGAAAGTCTAAGAGTTTTCTTTCGCTAGCCAAGTAATTGTTCGTCCAGCCGGCATTTAATCACTTTCAAATTATGGGCTTATTTGTTCCAAACTTGATTACATATTCCAAAGTTAACGGGGTAATAGTTAAATCTTTGCTTGGAGCGAAATACACTTTGGTAACGAATTAGTTAATTGCAACCAGCCACACAGAGTGCTTGTCAAATGAGTGAATGCTCATTCATTTTTTCGTCAAATATTTTGTAACAAAAACTCGCCTTTGAATGAAGTTTTGCCGTATAATTCATAATTACATTTTCAGGACATTTTTGCGCCTTCTTAAAAGTCATAACGATATTTGGAATTGATGAAATGTGCAATTGATGGAATTATCCAATCAGTTAGGTGGAACGATTCTTAGTCTTGAAGAAGCGATATTCGCGATCTCGACGGATAAACCCGACTTTTTTCTCTTTCGTCGCTGGACTCCGTCCATTTTTCTTCTTTACTGCTGTGTCCTTCGAGCTGAAAAGATCATCATCCAATTCACTTTCTTCACCAATGTCCTTGGGAAGTAAAGCCCTTCTCTTGCGGCTTTGCTGTTCCTTGGCCTTATTTGGTTGGGGCCGAATTTCCGGCGACGGATCTCGGGGTTTCAAAATGTCTGTTTTCTTCTTCCTGGCATTATTTTGCTTGGCCTCCGCTTTCGCGTTGGACTCTTTCAACTCTTGACGAAGATCATTTTGAGTTTCAACGATCTTCTTTTCGAGCTTTTCAACAAAAGACGCCAGTTCATCGGCTTCCTTGCGTCGATCTTCCAAAAGTTCTTCGTGTAAATGTTCCAAGTCTTTGATTTCTTTCGCCCGTCTATCGTCGGTCTCGACAATTTTTTCTTTCAATCCTTCTAGTTGGTCGTCTAAAATATTACCACAAGACTCCAAATCAGAATCAATTCGGGCTAATTTCTCTTGAGCTTTTAGTAGATTAGCGTGAACTTCGCGATCTTTTAATCCACGTTCAGCCAATTTTGATTTCAGATCAGACGCAAAAGCTTTCCTTTTTCCATCCAGAATCTCAATATTGCTTCTCAAACCATGATTTTCCTCATCCAGACGTTTTCCTTCAAACTCGATGGAGCGGAGCTTGACTACTTCATCCGACGCCAATTTCAAGTCGGTTTTGATGAGCTTCAGTTCTTCACGAGAACACAGCAAATTGTCCCTCTTTCTTTCCAGTTCTCTCACTTCTACGACTCTCCCATCCAAATCTTGACTTAAATTCCGGATCTTCTCGGTCAAATGTCGCCCTTGCGTGTCATATACTTTTGCTTGAGCACATTG
Organism: Tigriopus japonicus; assembly: GCA_010645155.1. Lineage (NCBI taxonomy): Eukaryota > Metazoa > Arthropoda > Copepoda > Harpacticoida > Harpacticidae > Tigriopus > Tigriopus japonicus. The sequence continues at coordinate 201,559 of JAAGOF010000271.1, forward strand.
CTCTTGCAACTCGGGCTCCAGGCAATTGGTAATGGTTTCATTGAGGACCTTTACTTTTTCTTCCTTTATGCCGTACTCTTCTAGAACTTGATTTTCAAAAGCTTGAATGGTGCCGATGAGCGCTTTCAGTTGATCTTTGACTTTTCCAATGTGATCCTGAGTCAGGTTGAGGTTCGTTTGAACCGTGATAATTGTTTCTTGGACGTTCCCAAGATTCGTTCTTAAATCTGCTTCCCTTGTAGAAAGCTCCAAGAGCCAATTTTCAAGCTCATTCATCTGTCGCTCATTCAAGGCGACCTCCTTGCTCTGTTGGGATTGGAAAGTATCCAAGTCTCTTTCCAGATTATCTTTGGTGTCATCCTTAAGCGTGATTTGGTATTGGAGCTGCTCCATTATTTTTTGAATCTCTTGGTTCTTGAGCTTCAACGCACTTGACTCGTTCTTTTGGACATCATTTTCTCTCTCCATCTTGAGATACTCGGCATGGAGTTTGTGCAAAGCTTGCTCAATTTCGTCGCCCTCTAGATCAACCGCTTGCATTTGATCCCGAATTTTCTCAATATCTTTTAGTCTATCATCCTTAATCTCTTGCCAGATGGCTAACAAATCATCCCTATCATGTTTCGCTTGCGCCACGAATGTCTTGTATTCGTGTTGCTTTTGAACCGAGAGCTCAAACTCGGCTTGATATTGCGTAAAAGTCTCTTGAAGAACCCGGATTTGAGAATCTTTCAACCGCGATTCGTCTTCAACTTGAGCAAAAATCTCTTTGGATTGATTCAAGACGACTTGAAGCTCCTGTCGTTGATTTTTCAATGCCTTGAGGGACTCCATGAGGTTCAAAACCGATTTCCGAGCGTGTTCAACTTGAGTGGTCTTTAAATTTAGCGCTCCTTCGGATCGAATCTTCCATTGATGAATCTTTTCCGTTTCAGCTCGGATTTTCGCCGTTAGGTAACCTTGTCCGGACGAGGCCAATAATCCATCCGATTCTTGCGAATCTGGACCTCCAGAGAGGTCGTGAGTGTCCAATTCGAACATGATAATCGATATTTAAAACACAGAGGGCGTTTTAGGGCGTCCTTCAAGGTCAAGTTCTCACCTCTAATTGAATTGTTTATTTTCAACCAGTTCTAGTTTTGCACCTTGAGTCCAAAATTCAGGAGCACGAAAAATTAATGCTTTTGGCCAAACAGATAGAACTTCATAAATGATGAAATTTAGTTTTCCCGATCAACAAACGGCAGCTCTACATGCATATATGATATTAACAAAACAGGTTAAAATCTCAGAGTTATTGACGAAAAAATCCTAGGTAATGGAGTAAAATAAGTTCAACTAGAGGACTAATTTAACAAATTATGTCCCTGCATGATTTACTAGAACAGGTTGAAAAAGAGAGGTTAGAGATAGAGCTCTATAGAGCTCTCAGTTAGAGATTTCCGGAGCAAAGAAGATTGAAGAATGAAAATATCATATGACATTCATTGTTCATATATAATAGAACATCTAGCACAATTAATGTTTTATGATATAGATTTAAATTTATTATTAGTATAAATTATAAATATAATATTATAATAAGAATTTAATAGATTCTTAAATCAACTTTCTCTATCTTCAGACAAAGATCATTAGCATATGTTTTGAAATTTTATGGAATTATGTTATGAAAACTACATCTCGTGCAATCTTATCTCATAGATTATAATAGGTTTGAATGGTTCATGATGTAGAAGGACGTCCTCGTTGGGATTGAAAGTACGTCTGGTTAGAACGGTGTAGTCCAAACATTCCTGCAGAAGGCATTTCAGGAACAGTTCCAAATGTTCATGATTTCTTTGCGTGCATGCTATTATGCCTTTGGGATCGTCTCCAGAGCTCTTGCTCAGTGCCATACGAATCACCTTGGCCAGACTCGGTAACAATTCTATTGAGTACACCAAGTCCGAGCCCAAAATCACATCCACATCAGGGATATCCTCTATTTCAAAGTTGGTCCAATCCAACTTTTGAATGGTCACTGACGAGCTCCCATTAGACTTGAATGACAAATTCTGTGGTGGATCTTCCATCCACCTGTCCCATTTTTCCCGCTTTTTGTTCCCCTATTGGAAAAGTACAAGTCAAAAACTGGACATCATTAAGCACATTAATATCTTGATTTCATCTAACCTTATTATCATGATTAAAGTTGAGATCATAGTTGATTTGCAGAAAACTCAAAACTTTTGGATGGCAATCCGTAAAATGATAGCTTTTAATCGTACGTTGCTTGAGGAGACCCATCCCGAACAAACCTAATCCAGATCCAAGTTCCAAGATTCGTTTCTCTTCCAATTGGTCGCCAAAGGTTTCAAACCAGGCTCCTAACATGCATGCTCCTTGCCATGAGATCAAACCAGTGGTTCCTTGTCCCAAAGGATCTCGATTCTCTTCCAGAAGCACTACCCGAAGGCTTGGATCATTCGAGAATTCATGGGTTTTGAAGATGTGTTCTGGCTCCTTTAAATCCTGCCCGTCATAATCAATCCAAGCTTGAAACTCGGGGATCATGGCCCAATTGAGCTCTTGGCAAACATTTTTGAGCCATTGAGCAACTCGATGTTGATGTACCTTAGACACGGGAAACTTGGAACTAGAATGATGGATTAAGATATCGGCAAGGAGGTTTTGTTGTAACTGAACCCCAAAAGTGGGACTAGTTGTAGATGCATAGGCCACAATCTCATCGGCGAGATCGGTCCATTGTTGGAACACAGTGTGGAGGTGAGCAAAATAATAATGAGAAAAGGTTGATTTGATTGTTTGAATTTTTTCCATACTCAAAGTCCATTTTCACAAAAAGCATAAACACTAATTGGCAGCTCGCCAGATGAAGAGGCATCGGGTTTGTTTTCTTCACAGCACTCCGTTATTGGCGTGTGGACACAAAATCACGCATCTGACAAAGTTTTCATGATCTAAGAAGATTTACGGCTTGATATTTCTCGGTTCAACGATTTCAGCAACTCCGGATCTGGTCGACATTCGAAAGCCTTGACCAGGAATGGCACGTCTTTGACTCGGTAGAGATGAAGCTCATTTACCAGTTGATCATTTGACTGATCGATAAATCCAGGAACACACTCACTAAAGGCCAACCAGGAATAGTGATGTACGGGTTAGTCAACTTTGCTCTAAAAAAACTTCAGAAAGTCGGCGATATACTCACATTAGTCCTAAAGAAAACAACTTTTGGCACTCGTTTCTGGCCAAAGAATAATATTTATAGCTGAGCTGCTTCATTTCCATAAAATGAGCCAACAAATCTCTGCCTTTCCACGGGAATAAATTCGAGATCCCTGCCGAGGTCGCCAAGCATAGATTGTTCAACTCAATAATATGAAGAGCATGTTGATCATTCAAGGCCACTTTGGTAATCCTCACGGAATCTAGGTCGATGTCATTCTTGTTCAAAACAATGCTGCAAGAGGATGCAAAATTAGAACAATATCTTAAAGTTATTCACCTAAACAAACGGTCACGAACTTTTGTACACTGGAAGCCCCACTTGAACCTATCGATGACAGTTGCGATTTGTTTGAAAAAGCACTTAATATTGGCGGCAAACCGGAGTTCTTATCACTTGATCTCACTGGGAAAGAGGATTTGACATCTGAAATACAATTAAGACGTTCAGATTGAGTTTCTTGTTAATCTTGGGCTGCAAAGGTTGACTTTAGGTACCTGATCCAGGGACTGGAAGAGAAAATGCATGAGATGGAGGCATGGTTTCGGGTTTTCCTGGATTCTTATTTTTGGGCGGGTCCTTGGGCGGAGGTGGGACGACTTTTTGACCCGGTTTCCGGAAACCTTCTTTCTCCGTTCTGGTTACGCATTTTTGGCGATCTGTCAACTCAAATGGGTCCACTTGAAGTCGATCTTTCACCAAGGCGTTGGGATCAACTGAGGCCAAACCTTCTTCCACCAGGGTCTTGCCGATATTCAATCCCACAGGAGGATTTCGAGCCGGATCCACAAGTTCCAAAGAAACTGCCACGTCCTAAATGTTCAAGAGAAAACAGTTAAAGGTCAAAAGTATCGTGAAGAAAACTCATCTACATCATCTATTCACCCCAGCCGTCTGAACGCCTCGAAAGATTCCCAACAAAGGCTCATCGGTGTCATCAGACAATTCTGTGATCAGACTGTAGAATCGGGTGGCCGCGGCAGCAGACCACTTGGCGGCATTTTTCAATGGGCGAATCCCGGCAACACGGCCTAAAATTCCCTGGGCGGGTAACGAGAGGAACGCTTTACTCAAATATCTTAAGTTCTCGATGCGCTCTTTTTGAACGGTTCCAAAATCCACAAATCGGACTTGAGCCGTGCAAGTGTTGCGAAGCTTTTGAATGATGCCTCGATGCCATCGGCCATCGCCTTCGAATTTGATGGCCACAAGTTGGCCGGCGAGAAAGTCCACAGGACGTAATTTGTAATCAGCACCCTTGGGCCCGTCGTAGAATTCACTCAGATTATCCATCAATTCGTCGAGAGCGATTGAGGTACTTCGAAGTTGAAAGTAAAACTTCTGAGGGTTGTACACCTCACCAATTAAGATCTCGAAGGCATCGCCTAGTTTTCGCGCGATCGGAAGCTCTTGAACGGATATATGCACAGCCTCTTCGAGCAAGGCATCTTGCTTGATGCGATCAAAATTACTGTCATAACTTGGCTTCTGTTTGGGGGTTACAGGCTTCAATTCTGAAAGGGGTTTAAGGACTAATTACTTCACTTGGAAGGGTTAGCAAGTCGTTCTCTTTTATGAAAGAGCCGATTCCAATCCATGTTTTCATGAGTCAGCTCGAAAAGTCTACCTGGTTTGGGTTCTTCGGGCACGGGTAATGGTTTAGGCTGGGGAAAGATGGCGTTCAGAGGGCCGCAATAGTTGATGCCATCGATTTGGGCGACTTTAAACATGTCCGGCAAGGCAATGCAGAACTTCAACATCGAGGTGATGGAAGCGTCCGATTCTCGGTAATCGAAGTTCGTGCCGAATTTCTTTGCATATTCCAAATTGAGATCGTCCACTTTGAGTCCATGGGGGAAATCAGCCAAAAGTTTCGCCAGATTCCTGGCTAGAAGCGGTGCTATCATCAGACTTTCTCGTTGAGACACATTGGATGTCAAAGCTTTAGGTTGGTAGTTTTGATTCTCATCTGAAGAAAAACTCACGTTCATTTTCCTTGCCTTCTCTGTAAATCAGCAAACTTTACCTTCCATCCGGGGAGCTCGTTTGGCAGCATCTCTCAATGAGAATTGGCACACCGTTCCCCTATTGGCAATGGCCACTTGACCTAAACTCCGCATCATATCCGGGATATCCATAAACCCGTATCGTTCCCATTCAAACGCTCTACCGTATCGTCGTTTGTACTCATCAATGAGACGATCCGTCGTAATAGGCTGGAATGAAACCCACCATGAATTTCAATCTTATGTCTCAAAAACCATCTGTGTCCATTCTGAATCCTCACCGACGTTCGATTGAGAATGGATATGATTTCGTTTTGAACCGTCCGGGGAATGGCTCTGGTTTGGGCAATGTTCTTGGTCACCAATCGACTTCTTTCTTGAACGTTCCTTTGCGCCAAATGGCGCGCATTTTGATTCTGTCTAAAAGGAGAGAAAACCCGATTTTCGTCCGAAAAAAACCACCAGAAAACATGGAAATTTCTTTTTTGGCTTACTTATTCGAACTATTCTTTTGCTTCCTGACCATATCGCCAATATGTTTGGTCTTTGAATCCAAAATTGCCTTGAGCAATACTTCGCCATGACCTAGTTCGATCACGTTGATGGCCTCGGGCATATCTCGGAGCATTTGGAGTAGGCTGAAATAGCCAAATTTGCGATAAGGCAATCCATTGGGGCCCAAAAGACCTCTAGCTTCTCGTTGAAAATCCTGGAAATGAGACCAAACAAGGCGTGTTGCGTGCAACTGAACTCGTGATCCTTTTTAGATTTTTGGCTTACCTCTAAGGTGAGACCATTGGCGAATGGAATCAGTACTGAGCGTACTTCCAAGGACAGAGATTCAAGGCCAGTCGAGCGAGAAGCCATTCTTCACAGGGAAATTCAAGATTTCTAGACTCTCTTCAAATCTGCATCCAACTCGGTTGTGTAAACAAATCAAACTCATTCGTTCATCAGCTGTTATTTACAGTAGAGCTTTCGCGCGTCGATAAGAAAAATCGATAGAGAGGAAACTATTTGCTCGTACTGATGTCATCACCAATTTTTGGCGTTGTGTTGCCATATTGGCCCATACTTTGTTTTGGGTCTAGAACTGGACTTCTAGATAACATAGAACCACAAATTCCAGGTAAAACTGCGACATTTTTATTTGATGCATCACTAGTTGCTTAAGAAACGTGCAGCTGTAGCTGCTTTTTTTGAAAAATTAGAATGCAAGTATTCCCATTTTGCACTTGGCACGTATGTTTTTGATGCCTTGGCCTTTTTGCAGCCTCAAAGTACAAGGCTTTGACCTGATGGGTTTTAGTTTTCTGAAACCACAGTTATTCGAGCGAGAGCGAGCAAGCAAGCTGTCATCTGAACTTGTTCAGTTAATGTCTTGCCCAACTATCTCTACGACCTGGCAAGAAAAGTTTAAGGGTGGCTGTAATTAAAGACGCTTTAGCCGCATGCAATGAAGAACCCATAAAATGATCCAACAGTTTTTGGCTGATTCCTTAAATGATTTTAATGACTGGGGCATTTTTTTCTTCATTTTAGAGCTTCGAAACCCCCACTAGCTGTCTTTGCGACCTTTCCGAAACGAGCCTAAAAAAATTGGAGGGCGAAAGAAATCATCATAGAGTAACAAAATAATTTCAGTCCAATAATTTCTCATCATTACTCTACCAATAAATACGAACACTCTATTGTAACTCATCCCTGTAAAACTTCTCATCCTTTTTGCCACCCTGGTGTTTTCTTATGTCTGTATACATTCTCCACTCTTCCTTTTCCGCGTTGCATAGCAAGTGATTGGTTCCTCAAAACCGTAGCTATCTGGACGATCAGCAGGATTGGGCTTCAACATGGTAAGCGACACTCGAACATTTCTGATGAATCGAAACAAGGCATCCTAGAGCATATATCGAGCTACAAAATTACTAGGGTGGAACTGGGATGCCCGAGATATTGATAGATATTTGTCGCCGTGATTTTACTTGTACTATATGTATTGAGCGGAGAGGAAGATCCTTGCGATAGGTGATTGGGATGTCAGTCGTGTTCTAATCACTGAGCTTTAGGAAAGAGAACCTTTTCATAAGCCCAATTTAAAACGCATGAGCGAGGTTTATTTCCATACCCACTTGTGTATCCTGTCTTTGGGCACAGCGCTTAACTAAATTTAAGTTTTCTGGATGTCGTTATCTCCCTTAAGTACTTGTCATCAGTCAAAATAATTATAGTCCCAAAAGTTCTGTTTGGTGATAGACGGGACCGAGTATTAATTAAGATGAAATCGTAGGGATCTCAGCCGTTTTATTTTTTATGAACGGGTGCCTGAATGAATACCCAAGAGGAGTATGGTTGTCTACGTTACTTTGCGGATATTTAATCTCTGGACTAGAGGGCCCTTGGAAACATTTCTCGTGTTACTTGGTCTTTTTTGGGGGGGAGTCCAATGATCCTCTTATATATCTAATCAAACCTTGACCCACAGAGGCATTATTTCTGTAGACCGCGCCCAAGTTACTGACTAGATCGTTTTGTTCAGATACGACATGGGATCAGAAAATATTTCTTGAAAACTTGCGTTAGTGCATTTAACCTTGTGTGAGCAAAGCGAGCTTTTAGACTCAAATATTCTCAAAGAATGGCTTTGATGTTCTTCATAGTCTGCAATTTGTTGAATACGTCTGTAAAAACGAAAGTTCAATTACGTAAGCCGCGTAAATCATAAAAACTTCTGGGCGGCTTATAACTGCAACCTAATAGGGTCGGATAGTAAAAGAGTGGAAGAACGAAATCTTGAAGCCTGAAGCTGCCAATTTAGATTTAACACGTGTTCGGTAGTTGTTAGGGTTACGATTTTCTTGCAATCCATTGAAGTCTAGGTAAAGTGTGAGTTACGAAGAGAAGGTGCATTTAGGGTTTTTACATCCCAATGACAATCTCATTTTTATGATTGTCAAGATATGTCTATTCAACTGTCTCTTCGTTGTTCTCGAATTCCCAAGACGCGAAAATTCATGACAGTGTTCAGATTGTTAAAGTCCAAT
>JAAGOF010000271.1:223001-246850 GCA_010645155.1 Tigriopus japonicus
TAATCCCTTGTTTCTGTTGACCCCAAAGCCCTCCAAGAATCCCATTCAACCCTTACGCTCCTTCTCCTACCGCAAAAGGATCAGTTAACCGTCACTCCGATATTAGTGGGAGCTCGAACCCAAGAGACGAGCAAAAAAATGACAGGCCAATCTTGATTAGAGACGGAGGTTTGTGCCAATGTTGGCGGGAGAATCCAGAACCCACCTGGTTGTGGTCTGAGCCCTTTCCTGTCTTAAAGCGAAGAAACAAACGTCTTGTCCTCAAGTTCTATCCATGAGATGGTATCTTCGTTCGCCTTAAGGTCTACCAACTGCTTCAATGGACTTCCAAATTCAGGACACTTTGTGCACTCTGGAAAATGATGTATTAGTCATGTTCAAGACCCCCGCACGTCTTTTATTGTCTTGGTGAAAGAAAAATGAAACTGAAAGGGTGACCCCTGTGAATAGCCCGGTCAAGCAACGAAAGCACCCTTCTCCCTAACAAGTCATTGTCGCAATCCATAAAGTAATGCTCCTTTTCCGGACATGAAAAAAAGGGGAAAGTTCGACCGGATTACTACTGTGTCCACAAGGGTGGATGAGTGCATCACAAAAAGGTATGAACCTACGTAAAAAGTAGGCTAGTGGGTCTAGTCGCCCACTTTCATCCCCCGTCCCCATCCACCTCCACGTTTACCTCCCCCAGAGGGTCTTAAGTTTGGAAAGTTAATTTGAACCCAGACATTGGTTGCCGGTTGTCGGGAGTTTGGTTTGCACTCTGCGGTATGCACATGACGCTTACGAGGATATGTATGTAGTATTATGGGGTAGATTTCTCCCTTAATCGTCGCTTGGTACTCTCTGAAAGGAAGAGTTGGGTTATGTACTATTAGCCTGGTAAGTAAAATAAGGGTAGCTGAGGTGGTGGAAGAAGTAGAAGAAGCAGTCGAGAGATCGCATTTGGCCTGAACTGGCTAGACAATGGGGTTGTAAAACGACAGGATGCGAGAATTCGATCGCTGGACACTCTTGTTGAAGTGAAGTTCCGACCACTTTCAAAAAGGGATGTGGATGGTATTTAAAAAAAAACAAGTTTGAAGCACCACTATTATAATTGTCATCATCGTCACTGGTGTTTGATTATGATCGGCGGGCATTGAGCCATTATGCTTTTAATGAAGATAAACCTGAGAGACAAGGCTACAGAAGCAGTGTTCAGCCTTCCGAAGTCAGGCGGAATATCTCAATCTACCAAGTAAGAATGTGATGAAATCGGGCTTGATTTCTTACCCCAGGTTTTGATGCGTGGCCATTTGTCTCCCTGGTCATCTTATCACCTAATTCGGGAAACCTGCTCCATTAGTCAAAGAGTTCCGAGAGCGGGTTGAGATGACAAAAAATACCCTCTGGGCCTAAGTACAAACCCGTATGACTTATTTCACAATGACATCCCTACAGAAAAATGGGACTCTTTCAAGTCACTTGATAAGGGATCATCACCATCTTCATCATGATGATGGTCCTCGCCATCGGAGCCCTTTTGCCGGTCGAACTCCCCCTTCGAACCCATCAGGGGCCATGGCCCATTCAATCATGCATGAGTAAAGGGCATTCCGTTTTAGAAAAAACATATCAGTCGATCATAAAAAAGAGCGAACCAGTCCTCCATGGAGATGTTTTCTCGTCGTTGGACTCGTTCTGACGTGTGCTATACGTAGAGTGGATGGTAGTAGTACCTCCGGCATGCATGCATCTAACCATTCTTCACGTCCCATCTGGCAAAGCTCAAGTAAGCCACAGTCGCCTCTTTCTCCATCCATCCATCTATCTATCCATCCATCCACCTATGTGAGATTCAGCTCGAGAAGTTTACGAATACATGATAAGCGAACTCACGTACTACATGGCGCAAACTCACGCATCCACACATCATGGAAATGTATGTTCCAAAGTAAGGAGGTTTCAGGTAGACAGGATAGGTTAGGGTTGGAAGCTGGCCGGTTCATCATTCCAGTACCCAGGATACGTAATACAACAGCAGAGAAGACCTGGTGGACTGGTAGCTTTTCTGCTTGATAGGTAGGTATGGGCGGTTGAGGAGAAGTGGTTCTTTGTCCGCCACCTCTTTCCCAAACTTTCACTCACTATGGAAGCGAACTTGCACTTACAGAGGCTTTGTGTTCTTTTATACCACGATTCAAGTTAGAGCTCCAATATACATGCGTGTACAGTGTTTATTGCATGGTAGCTTATCCCCAACAGTACGGTCCGACTCACACCTGTGCATGTATGTCGCACCCTGATTACTTTTCCAGGCCGAGATATTCAAATGACGCAGTTTCTCTCTTCGCTCAGAAATCTACTCATCGGGCTAATGAGCGCATTAGGTCCTCAGTAAAAAAACATATGAGATGATGGGCAAGTACCTTTGAATGGTTTGGTCCTCAACCATCTTGATCATTATCCACGAATACTTTTTCTTGGTTTCCTCTCCTTCCTCTTCCTCTTTAACCAACCAACCAACCAACCATCATCGGCACCCATGGCACCTCTAAGAGGATCTACGCAAGCACTTTGTCTGGCAAGACCATGACAGTAGTGAAGTTTGGCCTGCAAAGGAGATCCTCATTGACTTTGACTGGAAGCTCCAAAGAACTTCTGGCAGGGCAAGAGGGATCTCTGACAAAAGAACAGGGAGAACGAGGGAGAGTTTCTTGTTGCTAACCGTGTTCTTTATGCGTGTCTCTCTTTCTCTCTCTCCCTTTAAAAGTCTTCGTTTCGCTATATTTGTGCGGCGGCCTTCCTTCCTTCTTCCCTCCCTCTTTCCCTAGTTAAACCGGGCTAAAAGGGGAGGGAGGGAAAGATTCCGAGTTCCCAACCGATACACTACTTGCAAGTTCCATCCGCACTCTGTATGTAGTAAATGTATGTAGAATGTAGCTCTTAGTCAGCGCTCCTGTCCATGCATGCATGACAGAGCTCTGACGCAATTTTTAAAGTAGGTTCGATAACGAAATGAAATGGGATTTCGACTTAGAATCTGCAATTCAGACATACTAGATTGTTATGAATTTTTGTTGGGTCCAGAGACGCACGAGCCTTAATCATCGGATACTACGTAGCTTCAAATTCCTCAACGACTTGCCTCCATTTTGAGCTCTCGATTGCTAGAGTGGTAAATATTGCATCCAGTTTATATGGGGTTTATGATACTCAAGAACGAATAATGATTGTATATACATAACAGCTGGGGCCTACTTGGACCCCTAAAAAAGCTGCCTTATCCTTTTTCGTAGGATTGCCACGAGGCTGTGCCTCGTCGTTCAAATCAGGCACACGGACAGAAGCAGCACTAGGCCAGCTACTATCTATCTCCCTCGTGATTCTCTTTTCCCGGTGCTTTGGTGAGTGGCTGTCGCTGCTTTTTGAGGCCTATTTAGGCTCCAGCTGTGCATAGTTGGAGTGAAGAACTTGGTGCAAGTTCTGCCCTTTGTATTTATATATATCTGTTCATGCCAACCTCCAAGCTCAAAGGGAAAAGTCGGACCGCGCCTGGTGCAAGTTGGATTTCCAAGCCGATCATTTGGGAAAGAAAAGTAGGTCACTACCGCCGAATCAGGCCCAAACAGCCAGGAGGACGACAGAGACGGCCTCAACCTCGTCCTCGTCACCGTCGCTCGTCGTCGCTTCTTTATATCCAATCCGTCTCTGAGTCTCGCTTCGAAACTGACTCACACACACACGCACGCACATGTGTACTACATACACTACATGCCTTGTCGTCTCCGTATGTAGCAAGACTTAGCGAGAATTCGAGGGGCATGAGGGGAGAGGAGGAAGGGGAGAGTGAGACGGACTTGGATGTAAGTTCAAGCCGCTGAACGCGCTCCCGTGGCCCCAATGACTCAATAGGTTTTACTTTCACCGAGCGTCGTTTGGAGAACGCCGCTCTCGAGGTCTGTTCGGGCTACCGACGTCGAGAACGTTGCTGAGAATGTCCTCATCGTTCTCGTCATCCTACTCGGACCCGTTCTCGTCCTCGTCGTCGTCGTCGGCTTGTTCTTCGTTTGAATAGAGGTCTCTTCTTGCCTGATTCCCAATCCTACGGTCCCTCGACCGAAGAGTTCTTCATAGCATGAGTATCATTTGGTTCGAGTCACTTCGCTAGGGTGGATAGTTCTGTTTCCATCGTTTTACTGCACACCCGACTACAAGGAACCAAATCGACTCGTGTGACAGAAGAACACTCCTTATGTGCATGAATGGGAGAAAGTGAAAGCAAACCGTCTCATCCACCCAAGGCCCAAACCCTCCCATGGACCCCATGATGGGGCCTTGAGAGTTTCGTTGAAGCCGGTCTTAACAATCATCCTTTGGACCAGGCTTCAAAATGTGTTTAGTGACATCCAGCGGAGGTTTAATAAGCACGACTACGACAAATCACTTGAACCATTACCACTTCTACAAAAACAAAAACCACTACTTTAACACCAAGAATAAGAATACCTTGAAATCCGTTGCGATGAGTAGTTCAATAACTAGTAGTGAAGTTTGACAGCTTCGACCTCGACTTGAAAACTGTGTACAAGGATCACAACGACTTCTGAGAGGAACGCAGATTCGTCTGTATGCCCTAAATTCTGTGTAACAGGACAACAAGCAAGCAAGCAAGCATCGGGAGCAAGCAAAAAAAGTGGGTTAAGTCGTGAAGTCGAAATCCTCCAAGATCAAAATATTGTGCCTGTGTCTATGGTTGCTTCTTGAGTCCAAATAGCTTCAAGAGGTTTACAAACAACCAAGAGAGAGAGAATCAGAGAAACTGTAGCTTCTAGATCGCACAAGGATCCCTGTATCTACATATATGTTCCAACACTGACTGAAATCACTCTCAATTGGTGTACGTACAAATCCAGTTCTTAAGAAAGACACAGACCAGACCAGGTACTATGTTGCCCACCATGGAGATCCCCATATCTAGTGTGAGTGGGGGTGGCGGGTTCAATGTCGGCTTAGATGACCTCAATGTGGTCCACCCATCTCAGATCACTTTACAATGTGCGAGCTCGAGTAGCTCGAGTGCCGTGGGAACAGCCACTCTGGTGACTGCTGGTGGGGGTGATCTCTCCCAGTACATGGGGAACAATGGCAACGGGCCTGGGGGTGGTGGAGGGGGAAATAATAATAATAACAACAACAACAACAACAATACCATGCTCTCAATCAGTTCAGCCGTGAGCGGCCTCATGGGCGATGCCAATTGCCTGTTCAGTGGAGCCGGGTCCAATCACGGATCCGTCTCCGGTGGCGGAGGCAATGGTGGGGGTGGCTCGAGTAATAGTGTGATGTCTGCTGCAGAGTTCGGTGGTGGAGTGGGACAATCCGATCAGCCCGACACCAAGGATGGTATGGAGGAGCTCTGTCCCGTTTGTGGTGACAAAGTGAGTGGTTATCACTATGGACTCTTGACCTGTGAGAGCTGCAAGGGCTTCTTCAAGCGCACCGTTCAGAACAAGAAAGTCTACACGTGTGTGGCCGATAGAAGTTGTGTGATCGACAAGACCCAGCGAAAGAGGTGCCCCTATTGCAGATTCCAAAAGTGTCTCGACGTCGGAATGAAGCTCGAAGGTAAGTCGTTATTCACTCATATTTTAGACTCCCGCAAAATCGTGCTAGTTTGGGAAGTTTTTTTCCGAGACGCTGCAGAATTTCTCAACTTTGTTAGTTCTCACTCCTCCTCTCTCTCTCTCTCTCTCCCCCCTCTCTTTCTCAAACCGAACAATCTTCGTCTTTCTCGCTCGAACCAGAAGAAACCCTAACTACATCTTATAAGGATTTCTTTTGCCTCATTCAATTATCCATTACCACCAAAACAATTGACACCCAATTGGTCCTCGAACTTTGTTTTCATGCATTGACATAAAACAAGAAAGTCACAAACGACGACGATCTTCGTCTCATCATTTGTATTTCCTCAAGGACGTCCAGTCCCATTATGTCCACATCAAGCGTGCCTCGGCACGCTCTTATTTTTGGCTGCATTCATTCTCAAATCAAATTCATTCTAATATCCGATCCAAGAGCTTGATCAGTGTCAATACCCTTCTTATTGAAATGAAGCCGCGTCTTCACTTCCTGGGTATCGAATTCTACTAAGGTGGTCGAGAAACTTGCACATCCAGCAAGAGGATCGGCTTCACCCCGACTATTATTGCATCCCGGTGCCTCGTGAATAATGAAGCGATGGATGCATGCATATGCCCACAAAGATAGATCGTTTTGAACCTGCAAATAGGGATGACGAGCTGGATGATCAGACACCCCATCATCCCCCTAACCCTCTCGAGCTCAAAGGCCGTTATTCCTCCTGAGCTTGTAATCATCTTGAGACGGCTTTCTAGGTTATTAGGTCAAATCAGGACGATTGCTGGCCTCCTGTCGAAATGAACGTCGGTCGGTCGTGTTCGTACTTTAACATGAGAACAAAGTGCTCCGAATGAATTCTGACATGACTTCTGCTTGACTGATAGAAACACCATAACATTGTTGTTGCCTTTGAAAGTGAGTCTATCTTTTTGTGCACTCTCAATAGATCGTTTCCCCAAAGGTCGTTCGTTTGTCCGTTGCTCAAGAAACGGCAACTTCAAATAAACAGTTTTGGCCCTGATTGTCAAGAACATGTCGGTCGTATTTTCTAGGCCAATGCAATCCTGTGGTTCCATGTTTGAATGGGCAGCAGATCTATCTATTCCAAGACTTGTAATTTTGAGCTGGCAAAGCGCTATTCAATCCGAGCCAAATGTAATTACACCCAATTCCGACCACCTCTTTTCAAAGCGGGCGACTCGCCGCTCTCTTTCAATTGTGTCCTCGTAAAATTTGTCGGTCAAATACAAAATCAGTAAAAAATGGAGGGGAAAATTGCGAGTCTTTTGCCCCTTTTTCACTGAATTCTCACATCAAATAAACGCGTTTTATAGACCATCGGTTTGATGTAGATTCATCCTTTGCAGCCAGTTATTGCTAAAAAATCCACCTCGTTATATGCGACAATACAGAGAGGATTGAGTAGGGCATTCAGCACATGCTCGAAAAAAAGAGATGGTATTCTTTAGTAAGTGATCAAGCAAGCATTTTGCCGCGGCCTCATTCCCTACTTTTCCTTCACTCACATTTTTGCGTCCTCGACCCTCCTTGTCCTCCCCTCATCCTCCTCCTCCTCCACTCCTTCTGCTCTCAGCTGACTCGACTTCGTCCTTCACTAGGCCACTTCTACTTCTAGAACTAGTCCTCCTATCACTGCTCTGCTATAAGTACTAACAAGGCTAGCAATAACAGCGTGTATGGGAGGGAAAACGACAGAGAGAAAGAGACCCTTCTGAAGAGGATCTATTTCCGAGGTTGGTCGTTGGGTCGTTATCTTATTCTACTTCTCGATCTGCTTTCGTTTTCGCTCACTTTGTACCACTGAGATCGTGTGCAGAGCTGGCAAAGGACATTGAAGAGGGGCTCTAAGGACAGAAAACGAAGGTCTCAAGGAAGTGAAGGGAAGAAGGGGGAGAGTCTTCTTTCTGGATCAAATTGGTCCCTGGAACAGTGGCCGCAGGGAAAAGCTGAAGAACCAGGTCCATTGCTTTCAGACTATACATTTTCTCAGAAAACTTGTGTCAGCCTGTCCAATCCCGATCCGAGTTGTTAAAGAGGGTGGAAAACAACAAATTTCAAGCATTGAAACGAACGGTTGTGCCGTGTCTCCAAATTCAACGGTCCTTATTTGTTTGTCGTTTGGTTTTCCTTTCCTTTCTTTTCGTGAAGGGAGCTTGTTGAATGTGAGATTTTGATGATTGGCAACTTGAATGGCCAAGTCGTTGGCTGAGGTCTTTGTCCCAAGGATTTTTGGCGGAAAATTCGTCTTTTGACCCTTTTTATTCGAGAGCTTTCCTCAATCGTGTTTACATCATCGATGACACCCGAGATCAACGGACACACATTCCTCACGAGGGTCACTCATTCTCAATGACAATGGACGATAGGGATAATCGGCAACTCTCACCATCCTTTCGTTGTGCTTTCTAAAGGAAAATCTATCCTGCTTCCAAATCTCTGGCAGACACGTTGAGGGATGATCATGAACCATGACGCAATGACTGATTTCCTAAGCAAATTGTGTTCTGAGCATGACTAAGCAAACATGAGAGGTGTTTTAAACTTTAGAAAGAGAAAGAGAGAGAAAAAAGGAATTCCTCTTTTCATTGAACCAGAAGAAGACTTCTTCGACCAAGAAAAGGAGGAGAAGAAGAAGAGGGCGAGGGATGAACCATCTTCCAACTTGCACCTCCAACTTTCACTTCCAAGGTTTTTGAATTGAAGTGGTCTGAAATGGCGATAGTGGCCGATGAATCTCTCAAGAAGAGGAGGAATTAGAAGGAGAACGAATGGAATCGTATCGCAGATAATGAATCTCTTTCGGACTCTCGAAATCTTTCTATGATTTGCATTTCATGAGAATCCAGGTGCACGAATAGATGGAAGTTTCCACCGTGCCCAGCTCTCTACGTACTGTACGTAGCTCTCATTTCCTGAAAGTAAATGAATAGATGGATGTACATGTGAAAACGAGGAGGTCTTTTCCAATGTCGATACCATCATTGGGCCATACTCGTGTTACCAAGTGGGACGATCGTTCGTGTGAGCTTGGGAAATCCCTGCATGTGTGCCAAAGATTGACTCTTCCTCGAAAGGCTTGTAACCCTTTTACCTTTAATAGCTATTAAGCCACGCTTAGCGCCTCACTTTGCGGACTGGCAAGCACTAAAAGGCCATTTATGTCGTCCAAGTTTTGGCTTGAATCAAACGGCAAGCCAAGTCTCACATACACACACACAAATTACACACACATATTTGTGTGTTGCTAACACAGTGACCTAAATCTTGAAACAAACTACTACGCACTCGATGTACGCGCGCTCAGCTCGATATTGCTCTTGTCTCCATGAGAGTAATGTGAGTGTGTGTGTGCATGTGTAGTGTGAGTACAGCAAATGCTTGAGTGGCGGTAGTTTCCTCCGTTTAGTTGTCCCTTTATACATAGTGTATACTCGAATACTGCTCTTTCTTCTCTCCCGTTAAAGCTCTCTGGCCTCCGAGAGTACTGAGCAACTACAACTCTTTTCATTGCTTGAACGACAAAGAGCTCCACGAGAAACAGAGGCCAGGGAGAAAAAGCGTTCGTCTACAAAACATATCTATAAAGGATGCTTAAGTATAGTTAATGGAAAGGGGTATCGAATTGCGAATACTTATCAAAATCTCATTGAATAAAGGCCAAGCCCATCATGAGGCAGGCAATTTTCACTTGATGAGGCCAACAGGAATCCTGATTAGGGAACCTCACATAGTAATGGACTTGTAATGCACGATGATGCTCATTTGAGCGCTTTTGTTTGCTGTCCGATAAATATCAGAGAGAAAATGGGAGGGAGAGAATGAAAGTGAATTCATATTTGACTTTACGACTTTGTCGACCTTGGCTCTATTCAAGTTCAGTCACTCGACCCTTGTTGCGCTAAAATGTTTGCAAATCCTGACTGAAAGCGAGATGAGCACATATCATCGTTTGTAAAACAAACCTCGTTGTCATTCACCGTAGATATCCTATAATGAGACTGTTAATCGTTTTTTACCGGCCAACAGAAACTCCATTCCAAATTCAGATAAGTTCTCAATACTAAGCGAAAAAAGTTAGAAGGGTGGATCCAACAACCCATGTTGATCCATTATTCCATCCATGTTTCGGGGTTACCAGGAGATATGGTAATTGTCTTTGAAAAGGACCCGCGGAGTGTTGAATGAGCATTTTTTTAAGTAGTTGTTGCAGGTAAATGCAAACTAATTCCATTGTAAGAGTCGTCTAGTCGAAACAGAGAGATGAAGTCATTTGATATGACCCGCCGATTGTAATGCTAATTTTGAACACCGCTTATACCAATTCCATGAAGCTCTTGACAAAGCCGCTTAGAGGATTGCGCAAGTTTCATGGAAGATGATTGTGTCTGGCACACCTTGGTATCGAACAAGGATGATGATACATCCTCTTGCCATCCAATGTGTTCCACCACCGCTGCTTTGTGTTTGTCAGAACGATAAAAATCTCCAATTTTCCGCCTCTTTTCTTGCTTCTTGCTCCAGAGTCAACTTGCTCCAAAGTTTCCCAAGCACAAAATTACCTCCAAGCTGCTCTTCTGCATTGAAATTGCTGCATCATGCAGACTGTCACGAGGAGCACACATGAGTGAGTTGAGCTAGCTCTGACTAAAGCTGCCTCGTCATATGTGAGTAGTGTGAAACACGCTCATGAGCAGCCCTCAACGTCAATCCCCCAGACCAGTTTTGCTGGCCCGGGACCTGCTTGCTCTCGAACTTGCTTCATGCCGCTCCTACTTTCAACAGAGTGAGCAAAGCATAAAGGGAAAGTGAAAGTAGATTCCGAACAAGCTCGAACGTGAGCTGCTGATGCCGCTAGCTTGACGGGCAATCCGAGGTACGAATGCGAGCATCGAGTAGTAGGAATTCAAGACCGGTGACGAATAAGTTCGTCTTCTTTGGCGCGGATGCTCTTTGGAGACCAGAAATATGGCATAGAGGTGAATTGTTAAGCAATGCCGACTTGCTCGTGGCTGCATGCCTTTTGCCGATGAGTGAGTGGTGGTGCATGGCAGATCGGAGATTACCGTCAAAAAACACAAACGTAGGTAGGTAGGGAGAAGGTACGGGTTTGTTCGTTCAACGAGCACAGAAAGAACGGCGAGGGTAATTCAAGTTCTGCTAACTACCCACAAAGTGGCTGTGCTTCGGGCAGTCAAGAAACTGCTATTGCTATTTTCTTTCATCTAGGCCAAGGACATCCGAGCTGTTTTTCCCCTTCTTCAGTCCACCATATTGCAAATGGACACTCACTTTAAAAAACGACAAGGGGCAAAACTCTTCCATAATAGCTTGAGCATGGCAACAATCCCTTGGTCCCATTTGGGATATTCAAAACTAGAGCACAAGGGCTAGACGAACTCAGATTTACCTTCAGTTATTGGATGGAGTTCTGATAACGGTCTGCTCGTCCTTGCGCAATCCCTAGCTCCAAATGCACAATCCCAATGGAGGCAAGTGGGAATTGAAGAGTCATTATTACCTCGATGGATTGCAAAATGATCAGAATCCTTTATCTAGGCCAAAGTGATTTGTTTAAATTGTGGAGTATGGCCATCCGACAACCTGATTGAACAATTACAATGTACTCCAAGAGATGATGAGGGGTTTCTTCAAGTGACCAGAACAAAAGAAAAAGTCGAAGAGGCCTGTCCTGAAAATACTTAGGAGTTTGATACAGTTAACAGAAAGGGGGAGAAGGGAAGACAAATTAGATCGAAATACCTTCACAGATAGTAAGTACGGACGTCCAAATGAAGTTGAGCAATGATCTTTGGAAGGTTCTTCATAACTCTGAATCCCAAGCCACCATTCTGGAACTGCCTGTTCTAGTCACCTGGTTCATGCCAAGAGCGGAACTGCACTAATTAGAACGAGATCATCCGTTGATGGTACGATCTTTTCCTACCCTCGACCCTCTGATCTAGTTATGATAATTACTCTAGACCTATTTCAAGATCTCAACGGCTTCTGTGGTATTTAGATCACTGACATTTGATCATCTGTATTGGACCAAGAAGGAAAGAGAAAAAAGTTTCACATCCCCCTCCATCGACTTTTCTAACCGTCATCTCGATGTTTTTTGGCGGCGCTTCGTCTGCTTTTTAATATCCTTGAACGCTTAAAGGACACCATTCTTTAAGATCTCCTCCCTCCTCAGACTAGCTATCCGATCGAAATCCAACCCTCGCCGTCCCATTTCTCTCCTCCAAAACAAAAAAAAGAGAACTGAACGAACTTGGGATCTTTTCGCCCTCAGGGGTGAGTTGACCTTCAAGAGAGTTTTCACTTTCCCCTTCCGATGCGCATGGCATCCAAGCACCCTCTCTCTGTCCATAGCCGGTGGTCGTTCCGTTCGACGGCGTCGGTGTCCACGTTAGGAGCATGTATGTGGCTTTGACTGCGAGTGGCAGGGACGATGGTACCACTTCTGGTAGCAAACCTCCCCCTTCTCGTTCCTTTCCTTCCCGTGATCTTGAAAGACTCGAGAAGAGGGATGGGGGATCGATCGAGACACGGCCGTAAGGGAGAGAATTTCTCATTGTCTGGCTTCTTTGTAAATACGTTAGGAGGTGCACACAACTAACCCCAACCAACCATCCATCTTTTTGCTTCAGCTTCCTTCCATCTCTAAAGAATTGAAACCCCAGTGGTGAGTATGTGTATGGATGGATGGTTTTTAGAAGGAGAAAGAACTCTCGAGGTTGGAATGATTTCTCGTCATATACAGTGCAGTATTCGTTTCCGAACTACAGGAGCTGCCAGAATCTCCCCTTTTCTTAGACTGCATTCGACCATTTTGATTAGTACAGGATTAGAAGTTACTGCCTCTCGTTCTTCATCGTCATCCTTCTCTTCCGGTTTTTTGTACCGAGAGCTCTTTCTTCATGTGTTTCTTTCTCTCGTGGATGGAACTCTCTTGACCTACTTGCTTGATTTTCGAGACAAAGTGCTTCTGCTACCGAACCCTCAGCGCCCTAAAAGCTATTCTGAGAGTATTCGACGTCTCATTTGGTCGGGAACCAACTCACAAAAAGCGGAAGGGAAAGCTATAACAGCCAAAGACAGAAGCGTGCTTCATGACTGCAACCATAGCATTGACAAAAGTAAGTGGAACGAAGGGTCGACGTTTCTGTAGTCCGTAGGTGAGGGACATGGAAGCACGACAGGAATTCACCACTAATCTTGTCCAACAAGACCCTGAAATCTGAGCAAGGCATTATCACAACGGACGAAGCCAGTACCCTGAACCACCCACCCTCTCCGCTCCTCGACCCTTCGGAAACTGGAAACAGAATTTGGTCCGAGGGGAACCTGATCTGACAAATTAGCGATTTGAGCCGAAATTTGAGAGACCACTTGTGGCACCTTTAGTATTGAATGGCCATCGTGGAATGTGCCAGGAGTGAAGGAAACTGGCGATCATGGCAAGGTGGACTTTTAAAACACACTACAAAATGGGACGTCTCAATTTTGAGCCCAACCCAGCCGTCTAATTTTGCAAAACAGACTTGCAAAAGGGTGTTTTTCACTCTCTTTCTTTCTGTCGCTCGGCGAGTTGCGTAGTTATGGGATTGGCTCGTGTTACTTAAAAGAGAAGTAATTTTCGCGACAGAATCCCCGACGTCAGGAGATTAAATTGTCTGCAAAACGAACAGTACACCACAACAAAGGCATGCATCTTGGCGATCTTGTGCCAATGGCAATTCGACAGTTGGTTTTCTCACCAATGATTTGTCCCGGATATATTGGTGGGGGAGGGAAAAAAATTCATGATCCGTTATGACCTCAAAAAAGGTGGCCCCTTGCTTTGCTGCCCTCGACCCCAAAATTTGGTCCTATTTTTTTAGAGGGGGTGCTGCTTTCGTCGTTTTGCCGTATTGCTCACGAGGTCATCGGAATGAGAAGTTATTTCCACGGCTAGAAGGCAAATTGTTTAAAGACGGGGAGGAATCGAATCCCACGAGAGAAAATGTCATATTTTTCCGCTTGACTTGTGTTACTCGAGAGAAATAAAGAAAGGGAGAGAGAGAGAAGGAGAGTTAAAACCAACTTCAACCGTTGCCCTTTATTCTGAAAAAATAAAGAAATAATTAACCCTGGGTCCATGCATTGGAAAACTTGCCAACATACCTATCAATGTTCTATGATCATTTTTTTCCAGCCGTGCGCCACGATCGGATGCGTGGCGGGCGCAACAAATTTGGACCCATGTACAAACGAGACCGGGCACGAAAGCTTCAGGTCCTAAGGCAACGTCAAGTTCTTCATCACCACACAGGTGCTTTAGGAGGCGTGACGTTGTCCTATGGTGGGGCGTCCGGCCTCAGTAACTCCACTGCCAATCCCATGTACTCCTCTCAACTCCACATAAAGCAGGAGATCCAGATACCACAGGTGACCTCGATGACCTCCTCACCCGATTCGTCACCGTCCCCCGTTCAGCTTCCTCACAGCATCACCCTGGCGAGTGGAGGCGGAGCCTCGGGGAGTGGGGCGGGTTCATCGTCACAGGGTGGCCAGATCATTGCTCACCACAACGATCCGAGTACGGGGAACTTGCAATGGCAGATCAGTACTTCACCCCAATCAGGAAAAGTGAGTTGACTCTTTTAAGTTTTAGCTCTCAATTTGCTTGAATGTGTTATTCTAAACCATCTTATTTTCTCGCAGGACTTCCCATTCGTCGGGTCGTCGGGTTCGGGCGGAGGAAGTAACGGAAAAGTCCCGCCCTTAATCCGGGAATTCCTCTCCTCCTTGGACGATAAGGAGTGGCAAGCCGAACTGTACAAGCTGCTCCAGAACCAATCGTTCAACCAAGTTGAGGTCGATCTCTTTGAGCTATTATGCAAAGTTCTTGATCACAATCTTTTCGCGCAAGTGGACTGGGCCAGGAATTCGTATTACTTCAAGGAGCTGAAGGTAAGCCAGTCAAACCCCCTTGTCCCCCTACGCACGTCGTGTCTACAAAAGCAAAGTGTACGTAGGTTTCTTATGCAATTGGATGGAACGCTCAATTTAGCCCCCCCCTTCCATCGCTTTCGCTCTTTGGCTCATGGGAGGGTCCATCAAGAAAGTAGAGCACTTGGCAATACTTGGAAGGAAAAATGTCCCGAGCTGCCTTGACAAGAATGACGACAAAAGCTAATACTACTTCTTACTTATAAGTCTGTCCTATCTACAAACAAGGAGGGAGGTGCCCACTTCTTGAAACACGGTGTCAACTAAAGCCCCCCGACTAGCGTCTTTAAAAAAGTTCAAGCTGTATCTCACGAGTTGAGATCTGGCAATCTGCCCACACCTCTCACTTTCTCAACTTGACCCCAAAGCCAGATTACACATCCATATTTCGCTTTTTTTCGAGAGTGCAGCTGCAAACGAAAAGAACATGCTCCATTCACCAATCATTCCATACCTTCCACATGTGTCGTAAAACAACTTTGGGTCGTCGTTTTCCGATCTTATTCACATGCAAGATTGGGGAGAAAACCCTCTGCCGACTGCTTTGGCCGGTGAAGTCATGTGAGAACTGTACAAAAAGGCTTGAGGATTGACATTCAATAACAGTTGCTAGATGAGAGCATTTTTGATTTGAACCCAACACCCATCTTGCGTGCGAGATGGACTCCGAATAAGCCGTTTTTTATGAATTCATTTTCTCTCAAAAACAAGAAAGAGAAAATCGAGTTTTGGGAACGTCCATTTCCAGTATTCCTCGACTTATTACCTGCTCGTATCGTCAAAGGAACAAAGGGCTCCTTTTAAAGCATATTCATTGAGATTTCTCCAACTCATGCCATGCTTCCATTCTCTTTTTTCTTGTTTCTTTGTGCGAGTCCAGTAAAAAATAATAACAGACAGAGCGAAAAAAGTCGGACGTCTCATTTTTTCACCACCTCACTCTCCTCACTTTAATGAACATTTTGTTAAAGATGGAACGGCTCTCTAGGAAGGATAAACCATATTGTCAGACCGACTGTTGTGAGCAAAATCAGGAACAACTCGGAAGGTGTCTATGTTGTTCCCAGGGGCGTGAAGAGATCCTTTAGGCTTTGGACTGATTGTGGGACCCATTAACGTCAAAAAAACACACACACGGTCCCCCCTCTCTCCTCTCCTCGCTCCATAGTTCAACCTCAATTTCCGAGACGTCTGAACTTATTCTGGCCGTCTCCGTTTGGCTGCTTGATCCTAGATTGTCGTGGGGGAAAGCATAGAACAACTGAAGCACCATGCACACACTCATATAAGTAACGAATTGAGTTTGATGCTTGTCACTGAACATCAAGTCATTGTATTTGTTTGCTGCTCCATTACAAAGAGTCCGAGCTAACCTAAGGATGAAGATCCAAACAATTACTTGGGACAGAAGACGGACAGATCTTTCGAATTGCCACTTACGACGTCTACTTCTCATTTTGCTACCTTGCTTGCATTTTCAAAAAGGTTCAAGAACTTCAGTCTGTAAAAGTTTAAGCCATGAAAAACTTAATTGCTCAGGTCAGAGCTCCAAGTTTTATCGCTCAAGTCCTGATTTGAACGAGCCAATGTCACTCAGAGTACATCACACTCTATGCCAATCACTTTCTGGATGGTTGTACTTGACACCGTTTGCAATGAGGGTGCCTGTATGATTGCAACTGATCACGACCATGAGTCATGATGATAGGTGCTCTCTTTAAGTTTGTGTGTTCGACAAACCATCCAATAATCCTTGTTCTTGTATACAGTGGGTACAATTTTCTCATGCGGCTGACATTGACATCCTGCTTCTCTGCTCCTCGTGGTATGTTCTAACAGCGCTCTGATTAATCATGGCGGCTGCTTGCCATGGGAAAATATAATTCTTAACACCTTGTGAACAGTCATAACCAGTTGCAGTAAGTTGTGAGCGAGTAGCGGTGAACAACAGTTGCACAGGAGGCAGGGGCAAGCTGGAAACCGCGAATCTAGGTCAATGCCAGCTCCTTCTTCTCCGTTCTCTTACTTCCATCCAACCCTCCATGCATCATCCATCCATCCAGCCAGATGGTGGCGGTAGGAGCATTGTTCAAGTGGCTTTAAATCATCCATGGATGTTTTTCAACACATATTGAAGGGAGGGGGTGAATGAAGAGACCGAGAAAGCTGGCGTGTCTTTAAAAGAGATTTAAAAATCTGTGCCAGTCATCCTGGACAAGTGGGGATCTAGGAGCATCAACAATCAGAGGGAGTAGAGCGAGAGGGGGAACGACGAACGTTCCTTAGCATCGTCCTAATCAGGACCTCCCCGTGACACCCTCATTTTTTGTGAAGTTTGAAAAAGCCACGTGAGGATTGGAAGTTTGGCCGGAGTAGTTCCAAAGACATTCTTTGATCTTGAACCCTAGCGTTTATGACCTCTTTTCATCTTCCTTGCCGTGTTTGGTGGAAACTCGAAAGAGAACAAATCACTGAGGGAGGCTTTGTTTTCCAGCTCAGCTTCTCATTCCTAGCTTTGTTTGTCTAAAGTGTTTTATTGCCACTTTGCCTTTTGAACTGTCCTCGAATATCACCGGCGAGAAGAAGGAAACCCTAAACTTGCTGGTTAAAGTAGATTTCCTTTCCATTCTTAAAACACGACAAAATCTGCTAATTCACTTGTGGCAAGAAAAATTTCCCCCTGGACTTGATGTAATGATCGTTTTGGTTGAGTTCGAAATGAAAAGGTCAACTTTCTTTCAGCAACAATCAGTATGATATGGTCTTATCTAATCCATTCATCATCGTTAGACTTCAATGCCAAATGGTTTTTTCTTGTTCGGCTTCATTCAATTGTTCCATGTTCGCGGTTTGGTCACGCTGTGGAGACGATCGAGTAAAAGAACAGTTAACGAAAATGGCCGCTTAGAAGCAAGTTTCGCGGTAGGACGAGGCCTCTTAAAAACATGGATTTGACATTGAACTCGAAAACTCGCTTAGGATGACGAGGACTAGGACGACCATGTGAATCCGCTATCCAAGATGCATTTTCACTCGTCGAGCAGGTGCATTCATGACGACAAAAGAAATGCATTTTTTCTATTTACCACGTGTGAACATTCAAAGCCTTCTTTTACCCTTGACGCACATTGGCGTTTTAACCCTCTTTCGCTTGGAAGTCGCAAAACGACTGACGATCAAAATCCAAATACTCAATGGGGTCAATGCCAGCAATATATGTACGCAAGGAAAAACGACAGTTGTTGACTTTTTTTGAACAAGTAGGTTGTGGTCCTAAAGAGTGCTTTTTGAAATGAAAGAGATAAACAACTGCAGCCTGAAGTGCCACCTGGAAAGTTTTGGGAGCGTTGTTAATCTTTTAAATGTTACATGTTTTGGAACACTTTCCCTCTCGTCTGTGGGTTCCAAAGTTCACCTTCAATGTTCCAATTTCGGGCGTAGCACCTAGCAACAAGAAACTAAATTACTCAGATCTTTCAAGTTATAAGGCTGTTTTAAAACTTCAAAGTTGTTTCCAATGGACTGTTATTTATCCAAAACAGAAACTTGATGCGAAAGGGAAAATTTGTACCCAAAAACGGAGTTGTTTAGAGACTCAGTGAGCACCCAATAAGCATAAAGCGTATCGCTTTGTCTCCAATGAAGATACAAGAAAGACCAATGTGGTCACCTTACAGGAAATGAAGAGCAGAAAGGCCGTTGTTGTCCCCGGTTTACCACCGGCTTTCCTTGTTCCAATTCGAGGTCGATGCCATCGTCTAGTCTCGAGGACACCTCGACCTACATTTTATATGAAAAGAGTGCCTTCTCTTGAAATGCCATTGGTCGAGGCTGGCGTAAAAATAGAGGTTCATTCACGGAACGATAGAAAGTGAAAACGACACAACAATAGTCCTTTCTTCAGGCCTTTGGTTTTGAACTTCACTCACCATTTCATGGCCTGCATGGACCAATTGGACCAATAATTAGAGGTAGCATTTTCTTCATCGAACCCAAAATATGGTCCACTAGCTATAAAAATCCAAAGTTGGCGCTTTTCCAATTGTTTCCATCGAGTAAAACGCCAGGTAATCATTTTTCAAAGGTATCCTCGCGATGTCAACATTCCTTAGCAAACCCGATTAGATCTGGCTCAAGTATCCTTTAACAATGCTCATTGGACAAGGAAAGGGGTCCAATCAATGAGAACGCACTCCCGTCTTTGAGAAGTCCGAGTAAAGCTTTTCGTGTCCATCGCAAGACGACAAATCATCATGCCTCTGGGTGAAGGGAAAAGAGGGCACAGGCCTCAGAGGCTGGGCCTCTCCGAGGCTCTTCCATAGTACGCCACCTCCTTCATAGTTGTCCTGATACATCCTCGGAAAAAAGAAGGAATTGAGGTCAGTAGGTCGCTGACGACAGCTGCCTCTCTCCCTTCCTCGCTCGCTTTTTATCCTCGAGGCGACCGTTTCCTTGGCCTCTCTCCGCTCTTCATTCGACAGCAACCGAGGCCGACAGTCGATTGCGGGTAGAATGAGTAAGAGGAGAGAGAAGCCGTAGGAGAGGCTGTCAAAGACTGTGCTAGTAGGGCAAAACGAGGGCACCTGACGCAAGTGGCCACAACAGCATACTACATTTCGTAAGCAACTTGGCTGCTGTTTCTCCCACTGACAGAGTGAATGGACGGACGGCCTTTACACAGTCGGTGAGAGTGAAAGTTTGGGGCCAAGAGCAAGGGCTTGCCGTAGGATTTGGGGGAAAGCTGTCAAAGACCTAGTTTGTGCTGACATACTTATTTGCTGACTTGCTCTTGTAGGCCTCTTTTGCCATCGTAGAACGAGGATTGGAACATTTTGTTCCATTCAGTACTCTCTTAAGGAAAATGGAAAAAATCCAGATAAAATGAAAATGGATTTTGTTTTGTGGTATCAACGTTTAGAAAAGCTATAGATCTTGCTAATGCAAATAAATGCTGTTTTCAAACATGGACGACAAATATGTTTTTTGCTGGAACATAAGCTTTAGAACACCATTTGATTTATGGACTACACTGTTCCTCCCCAGTATTTCAATACTCAAAGAACTTGAGAATAACTTGCAGTCAAAAAAGAAGTGGGGATCGAAATGAACTTGCCTGAGATTTTCCTTCTTCAATCATGTTGCAAGTGCAAACTGGTTGAGAAATCATAATTCTCCCAACTTTAAGGAATTGAAAAATACAGAGAAAAATTAGGTCACCGTGTGACTGACCGCTCTAATTCAGAACTCTTGAAAGGACAAACACAAGAGCCTTATCTGACGAACGAGCGAAGGAAAAAATGAGGCCATGGCGAACGCAATCGAAAGTGAATGACCCCCAACGAGGTCGAGGCTCTCACGGCCGCCGAAAATTACACAAGAAACCGCGTGTGCCCGCATAGAGAGAAACTTGCGCACACACACTCACACATAAGATAATGCAGAGAGACGTTCGCCTGTTTGCGGGGATTCAGTTTCGGTTCGAGGCACCGTTTTCTTCGCATCTGAGCGAGGAGAAAGCAGACTCCGTCACAAGTTCATTTTGAGCCTCAAACACTCAAACGGCCATGATTCGAGCCGACCTCAAAGTCCAGTTTTGGCGCGTTCCCACTCAACGTGAAGTGGAATGAAGCACAGGGTTAACAACAAACGACAAACTACTAGCCAACATGTACTACGTACGTAGATGCATAAGTGGCTTGACCTTGGCCTGGCTAATTTCACTTTCTGCAGATGCGAGTTCACGATCAGTGAGGAAAAACGATTTTTCGTAAATGTCGCCAACGAATGATGTCACGGAGTTCATCACATTCGAAGGGGTTTAATGAACTCGAGATTGATAAAGAAGATCGCCCTCATTACAATTTCGTTATGGCTTGACAATTCGACTTGCACCTGAATCACTTTGATGATGGTGCATCCCAGCGGGTGGTTCGAGGGGACTTCTTGCTGCAATCGGTCGGTCCTTCAAGCTCTTAGCGACCTAGCGCACCACTTGGGTACGCAGGTTCAGGTGGGATTCGTTGGGACGTCGACCAAATTTCTGTGGCAAATGAAAACGAAACTGGCACCTGGAGAACGAAACGAACGCTGATTTGTAGCGTCGGCTCTGTGCCAGTCGGTAGTTAATTCTATACCTATGAACGTGAGGACAGAACCTTGCTCCAACTGGCTTGCTTGCCTGCTTGCTAAGTAAGTTTGCCAGCGTCTTGCTTCATGTCGTCTCAAGGTTAGTCGAATGATTGCTTCATCTGCCTGGATGGCACGAAAAGCAACCTGATTTCTTCGTGTAGGATGCCAAGTAACTAACAGAGCAGGTTTTGTTAGAAGGTTGATTTGATAGGGGGAAAATTGTGAGCAAGTCGTATCAGATGACGCGCTCTTCTGTATTTTGAAGAGGCACTAGGCAAGTTACTCGGACTGAGTAGGGGAAAATAACGGAGACGAAGCAGAGAGGGGGGGGGCGATACAGTTATTCCACATATGCTTTCATGGCCCTTGAAATGTCGTGCTTGGCTGACCTATTTCAAGCAAGGACATGTTCATCAACCATCTGGTTTGATAGAAACTATTTTTGCAATCCTTTCACGCTAGAGCGCCATGAAAACGTGAGAAATAAATTGCCTTGCGGTGTAGACATACCTCTCAATCAAACCTCTAACGACACGGAGTCACATCATTAATCCCGATTCGTTTTCAATTGTCATTTCAGGTGGATGATCAGATGAAACTACTCCAGAACTCTTGGTCAGAAATGTTAATTCTGGACCAAATCCACCAACGCCTTCACAACCATCTACCCGACGAGACCACCTTACCCAATGGTCAAAAGTTCGAGCTCCTTTCCCTTGCCCTCCTGGGAGTGCCATCTATGTTGGATGCCTTCCAAGAAATCACCAACAAACTCAACAGCCTCAAGTTCGATAGTGCAGACTATGTGTGTCTGAAGTTCATTTTACTATTGAATCCTGGTACGGCCAAGTCTAGATATACCCACCGATAATACCCGAGGTTCTCAAAAACTCATGAACCGATTGCTTTTTCCATTTTCAGATGTCCGAAGCCTGAGTAACAGGAGCCATGTACAAGAATGTAACGAACAAGTCAACCAAATCCTCCTCGATTATTGCGTCAATTGCTACGCAAATGTTCCGGTCAGTGGAGTCCAAGGACTTGTTCTCATTGTTTTCTGGCACTCAGGTCAACTCTGGCCGGGGCTTGCCTCGTTTGCAATAACCATCATTTCCTTGACAAACCACCCTCGATGAATTAGCCGCCCCACCACTCATATTTTCACGACTTTTTACCAATACTCACCCTCTCCTCCTCCATGGATCCGACTTTGTACACGTTGGCGATTTTGTCCCGCAAGTCGACCTTTTCGAAAGTCAAGGCATTTCGGGGATTGAGTTCAATTTGGACCCCTCTCTTGTATTTTTTATCCATTGGAAACTTAAAGCCGCAATGACAGACAACACGGCATTCGTGTTTTGCTTTAGTGTAGGGATGAATAGAGGGGGGTCCCATCCCAAGTGTACGGAAACCCCGAAATTGGTTCTCTTTCAGCCGCAATCCGTTGTCAGGCACACACAAGACGATCAGATTCGCCAGGGTCACCGTGACTCAAATGCAGACCCGAGACGTACCCTGGCCTGTTCGGTAACAACAAAATACAGCAAAACATACCGTATTCTCTTCTCATCAGTCCGAATGTGATCTCCGATCCTCTCATTTCCCTCCCCGCCTCCTTATTTGAGCTTGGTTCGCAACCTCTGAGCCTTTGTTAACGTGGGTTTGTGCACTTGCGATCGGAGAGACCCCCCTATCTGTTGAGAATTATTCTAATTTTGTGGGGGAATCCAAGCTACTGGACTTAAAATTGTTATGGGACAGCTAAGCTGATTTTTCCCATTAAAGACAGTTTGTTCATTAAACCTGTTTCTGTGATGTTTTCACTCGATTGAACAATTTGAAACCGGGATTTGTTTCATTTTCTCAAAAAGTACTTCAAGAATCAAAATGGAGCAAGTTGTGATTTCCGTAATTTGAGCTTTGGCCACCTCGCAACCTCTCTTTAACCCTAAACATTTGCGCTTACTTGAAGTCTAGTCAGTACCCAAATCTCAAAACATGAAACACTGTACTAAACTTTTCATTACGGAAGCTTTAAGCGCTCAGTTCCAACTTCACTTTTGGTTTGGGTCTCTGAACTTTGGAGGTTTGGTCGAGTACTTGGTTCGAACAGAGTTTCTTGGTGGACAATCATAAAGCAGTCTCTAATTGTGGACAGTCGAATACTACCATACCCTTTTCTTCTTTGGTCCTTTTGTGCTTACACCCAAATCTTCAGGCAATCTCCTCTTTCTCCTCTCCTCTCTTCTCAAACTTGCTTTTCGAACCATCCTTGATTGGTGTTACTTTTTTCGACGTGAATAACCACTTCCTCCTTCATTTCTTCCTGACTCTCTTCCTCTATTAAACAAACTCCTATCAATGTCTCTGTCAAAATGCTATGACTGTTCTCTGAACTGATGCCATATTCATTTTGTCTAATGATGATTTTCCTCTGGCCCTGCCTCTTTTAGGATAAATTCACTCAGTTACTGAACCTTCTACCCGACCTGAAAGCCATGGCCCAACGAGGAGAGGACTTTTTGTATTTCAAACACATGCAAGGCAATGCGCCCCACCAAACGTTACTCATGGAAATGTTACACGCCAAAAAACGATAATCCCATTGGGATAGGTAAGCATACAACAATGATATACCTTTCAAGTCCCTTTTTCGGCGTTGGTTGCCCAATTCTTCTGGCCTCCTCTGAGAGAACCCGGAAATGACCTCTGCCGTTTTGGATTGTTTCAGTTCACGGGGATGGAGATGGGTCACCAATGGTTAAAAGAGATATGTGTGTATTGCTAGTGGGTGGGTCGGGAGGTGTAGATCCTTCCACCATCACCAGATCAACACCATCCTAGTCAAACTGCGACAAAAGCCAAAGGATCCTTCTAATCATAAGAGATAGGGATCAAGAGGATGCTCCCCTCCCCTCGGCCGATACACCCTTAAGGAAGAAGACATTGAACGAACCACTCGGACTCGTCCAAAGCGAGATTACCTACCGGTTCTCCTGACTATACAAATGATGAAGATGTGCGCTTGAAAGAGGATGGATAGCTACGAAACTGCAACTATTTATTATTGGACCGAT
>JAAGOF010000271.1:247485-263106 GCA_010645155.1 Tigriopus japonicus
AATCACCCCAAGTACTTTTTAATTTTTTTTATCTACATCAAAGCATCTCGAGACTCCAGTACTGAACTGCACTGGACGCCTCCGGTGGCCCTCATCTGATCACGAACCTAGTTTTAAAGTTTTTTTCCCCTCTATCTCTCTCTCTCTATTTATCTATCTCTTAACTAAAATACCGAACGTACCAAACCAAATTCTTAACTTTCAAAATCGAATCTTTAGTCCCCTCAAACACCTTTTTTTCTATATTTATGAAATTTTAGAGAATGTTAGATTCAATACCATTTGTCGTTTGTTAGAGAATTTCGAGTCAGTTTCTTCTTCAATCTTCCTTGTCTTTGGTAATGTCCCCGAAATCCCGATCCCCTCCCTCTCTGTCTATCCGTCGTACCTCGACGGAGCTTCATTTTTATTTTATTTAGAACCTTGAACCACAAAGCGCGGATTTCTTTTTCCAAGAAACGAATACCGGCTTCGGAAGAGTCCAATCTAGTCGGAGAACTCTTTTTTTTGTTGTTGTTGAGCTGTCCAAAGTGCACAGCCCCTTCAAAATCTTCTTTCCTATATCTTATTTTCCTTTCGGTTCTGGATTCTTTTCCTCTCATTTTTTTGGGTTGAATTTCAGGTGAAAATATCTATCCCCTTTCCGGGTGCTGGGCCTTTTACTTTTCTAAACTCCACCAACATGGGTAAATTTTTCGGCAGGCAAACCAACAATAGACTTTTTTCAATCATCCCTTATTTTTTCCATCCCCTCCTCCACTCCCCCATTTGCAAGTTTTAGTCAAATTTCAGAGGACATAACACTGAAGTGAGAACTCGTACAAATACCGCATACTCAAAGATTTTCTTCAGATATTTTCGCACTCCAAATACCAACCACTACAACAACCTTCATCTTGATCAACCTCGTTCTCATCCCGGTTTCTCTACGAGGCTTCCTCTTTCGATTCGTTTGGGGAGAAGAGCCTCAAAGGCCGGAGGAGCTGTAATGATTCTTTAACGCCGCCACATTCAAACACACTGACACCCCCCCAAGTACTACTACATACACAACAGAGTTATATAGAGAAATGCAAAAACCACGAAACGCATAACGTACATTCATTCTGTTTTCATTGTTCATTCTAACCCCTGGATCTATTGATCCCTCTTTCTAACACCTACTACTTCTTCTACTACAACTCCTACTTTCCATTGCTCTGTCGCTTCTCTTGACAACTCGACTCCTTTTTGTACATAGAAAGATTTCCGTTTTTCCCCTTCTATTTATAAAATCTACATGACGGCGGAATATCCGAGGGTCTTGGGAGTGGGCTGGAGGAGGAGGCGTTGCCCTGTCCGGTTTGATATTAACCCCTTTTCTGTCCGGAGACACGCCCCCTCAGCCCCAAACCCACTTCCTTGACTCTAGGTCAGGTCCCCCTGTCAGAGATGAAAGCAGACAAACCGGTGAATACTACAATTATTATATGTACATAGACGAAGCTAAAGAATAGTTATCTTCCTCTACCTTGAGCCCTCTTCAATCATTACTGGCCTCTCGATCAGATTTTCAAAGAACACGAATTGCTAAACGACTGCCAATATTTACAAAAACCAAGCGGACTCACACAAAAAGAAACCAAAACTTGTGTTCAGGTTTTCCTCTTGAGTTCGTTCATATTTCTTTTTCTTTTCCGCTTCTTCTCCATCCTTCATTAGTTTTTTTGCGTCTTTCACGAAATCAGTCAGTTCAGTCCTGAAATCGAAAAATTGACTAGAGAGCCACCCACATGCACCCTTGAGCCCCCTAGTAACTCCCCCTAGACACTCCCCATCTCAATTCAGACGAAATAAATTCAGAGAACGATTTTATTACCCATTCATTTCTCTCCCTCAATCTATCTCTCCACATTTATAAGTTATCCTGCCTGTTTTTACTTTCTTTCCTCATTTCCGTATTTCTTTTTATGTTGTGACCGATGTATGGAAAAATCGTAGATTTTTATGAGATTCCATTCAACCACGGGGGAGGAGGGCGTGGCCCACCCGGGTTCACTTTTATCCAGAGTCGTCGAAGTTCGCGGGGAAAAACGGTCAAAGAGCTTGGGTTCAACGCTCCCCTTGAGGTTGCTAGTCGAAATAATTCTGTTGGTTTGAGTCCTTCTTACAGTTATAGTTATTTTTTATCATCATAGTCCGTAGTGTACATCTAAAACACAATTTTTGAAATCCTCTTTTTCCTGTTGGCAAAACATTCCTGCACCCCCAACCCCCTCAATATTTTCTTTCTCTCTGTCACCGTTCTTCTTCTTCTTTTGAGGGGATCTTATGGGCGTGCCGCGGGATAGATGGGCATTAGTGTGAATGCGAGAATGAATCAAGAGTGAATCGAGCGAATGATCCAACTCTTCAAAATGCCCACCCTCCTACTCTTATTCTTTACTCAAAAATTCTCCCATTTTCGACCTTCAAAACGAACAAAAAACCTTTTTAAACCCCGCAATAGTACTGATACTTTCCTCAGGTGAAGGGCTTCTTCCTCCTCCAGAAACACGACACACTTACACACGCGCAATTGCAGTTGGGATTGAGTATATTTATTTGGGAACACTGACCAGTAACTCAAGGGGGGCTCCACGTTCTCTCACTCAATCCTCTTGACTTTTAGTGATTGACCGAACACAAGAACCGCTCGAACGACTCTTTCACTCCCCAATCGTGGGTCGGGCCCGGGTTTCTCATGGCCTCTCCTGGTGTCCTCCTCCAGAATTGAGTTACTTCTGCCACTTCTAATATTACAACCAACAAACACTACTACTACTATTACAATTTCCTACGACGTTGAATTACCAACCTAATTTCATTTGTTGTTTTTTCAGTAACTCGAGAAAAAACGGATTATTTGTATTATAAAATTGCTGCCTCTATAAAAATATACCATGAAAGGAACCAGGTTGTTTTCGTTGATTTTGTTTATTTATCCACACTTTAGTTATTTTGTATTATTTTTTTGGTAGTTGAAATGATAGTAAGGCAATAACCGATTAGCAAGATGAAAACGCAACACTAGCCAAGTGAAATGTCAAAATCCCCAACAAAAACCTTACCCCCTTCCCAATTTAATGCAGACAGAAACAAAATTATGTACGAGTGTACAAAATAGCTCTTGAAAAACTATGTATTTTCTTGGTGAGAAAAGCCGAAATGAACCTTTATAGTGTTTGGCAGTATCGTAGTGACTGACCTATGTGTTTCAAATCTAAATATTAAACAGTGACACTACAATAATGTCAAAAAGAGCGTACGAGAGCCCATTTACCTCACAAAGTTTTAATAGAGAAGCTACACAATCCCCAAGAGTGTCTATTTGTAGTCAGATTTAAAAGAAAATCATTCAACTTTTCTAACACTCCATGCTTGATTCTTCTTGATCGATTCATGGATTTATCAATTGATTGTCCCCATTTGTCAAGCTAACTCTTAGGAAACGCCCTAAACCCAATTTGTATTCTCCTCTCTCATTGAGCAAGAAACTGATGATGGAGGAAAAGACTGCGCGTTTGAGCGATAGACATTGTACAACCAGTGAAAATTGAAGAACAATTCCGAATTTAACCATGATCCACGACGAATCACCTTTTTCTTATCCACATATATCACTATTACTATCATCAGTGTAGATTCTTTGCTTAATGTCGATCTCCCAAAGAGCAAGGTTGAAATAAATTATTCATTGGACTATTTCAAATTCGCGGTTTTGCTTTTCGAAAAACATCAATCGACTGATTGAACATGAGATACCTTCTTCATTGAACCCACATAATGCGCAGGAAATGGAACAATCTTGTCATTAATTGCTACACGAAACATTATAGAAATAATTTTCTTACAGCAAAAATGTGCTTGATAGTAGTTCTTAAGAGACAGGAACGTTAAGTTTCTCTGGCCTCGATTTCACCTAAGATTTCAGAGGTAAATCTAAGTTTATTCCGTTGATAAAATTTGCCTTCTTGTTAAAAAAACCAAAAATGTTCACCTTATTGGTAGACATGATTTTTTTCATCTATTTTTGAAACCAATTAACAAGTTAATTACTGGAATATTCACGAGTGATCCACAACTTCAACATGAGGTGTGTAAGTTTAAGTTTAGTGCTCCATCTTTTGACCTACTCGGTAGAAGACGTACGAGGGATATCCAGACTAGAGGTAGACTTGGCTTGTAACTCGTCTAAATTCACGATTTTTGGATTTATGAAAAAAATCGAATAGAAGATTTAGCTCTTATGAGCAGATGTTATTTTACAATTTTTTTTTTCTTAGACAAACTTGTTCGAAGCTATTATTTAGTTAGATAAGGTATGTTGGTTGACCTCTGTATACATAGAAAATAAGCGTCAAGAGCGAGCAACATGACAAAAATGATGTATCTTTCAAAGCTAAGCTGTATCAAATCGAAATTTATCATTTTTTCTGGAAAATGTTCAGCAAACATAGAAATATGAGAATGAGCGACATCATTTATTTACAAAATATTGGATTTTGACGAGTTTCCCGCTCTGGAGGTCCATTCTTTGAAACGTGCAGGGGTCATCCAACATACCTTGTCTAATTAAATCATAGCTTCGAACAGGTTTGTCTGACAACAAAATTTGTGAAATAACATCTGCTCACAAGAGTTGAATCTTTATTTCGAATTTTGCTATCTGCGATTTTTTACTATTTCCCTAGCCCACCAGACATGACTCAATAGCTATTCATAAATAAGCATGTTGTAACAGAAATGTCCATATTTATTCCTTCGTGAAGATGCGATCAAACCAAATGTGTCGTCTTTTTTTACACAGTCTGTGTCTCCATGTTCTCTAGAAGTCAATCTGTGCCAAAAGTTTTGACCCAGAAACATAAACAAGGGCCAATATGGCAACACTTGGCCAAAAAAATTGTTTGAATAGAGGATTTAAACCAAGCTTGAAAAATTCGCCAGTAGATGGCATGAAAGAGGGGGCAAGTACTAAGCACTAAGCTCACAAGTCTTTTCTCTTCACTTGCCCAACCTTTCCTGCCATCTATTAGCGAAGTTTTCAAGCTTAGTTTGAAATCCTCTATCGCATCAGTATTTATTCAGCAAGCCTGTAGCATTTTCTGTAACATTTTGCTCTTGAGTGAACCTTATTGCAAAAAATGACGCTTCTCCGGTGATTTCACATGTCAAATTCATAAGAAAATTTGTGCTACTTTGAAAAGAATATTGCACTTTTTACCCAAGCTTATCCACGCACTTATAGGTCCCAGATATTTATGAAAGTGATACTGCAATACACTCACGCATTCCACTAATATAATGGCAATGAGGAATTACTTAGTATTTGCTTGTAACGGTAAATGTAATTAATTAGTTTTTTCAAAAGTAATCGTAATTGTATTGAAATACTTTTTGAGTAATGACTGACGCCCTGTAAATAACACATGTAAGCCATGATCTTTTTTGCACTAAAAGAGTTTTTACCAAAAATTTTGATTAGTCTTGTGGGTTTGACCGTTTATAATAAAAGGCAGACAAACAAAAATACATGTAATAAAACACTATATTTTCTTCCCAAAACTTCGCGTTCCCCGAAAGTAAGGAAATCGACAAATGGTTCACGGCAAAGCAATAAATGTAACTGGAGCTCTCCAATAAAATCTTCTCTAAATGGAACAAAAAACACGTTCTAAACTTTCTGAATGTGTTTAAGCCCTTAGATCAGAGGTTGGCAACCACTTTTGGGTCACGACCCAACAAATTTGATAATGCGTGGCAGGGGCCCACCAAACAAACGTTGGTAGGTTCAGACCCTTCAGGAGAATCAGAGAGCTTTGGGCCCAAGAGGACAGTACTTTGGATGGCTCTCGGGCCCACTATTTTGGAGTTTCTCCATAGCTCTTCGGCCCACCAACGACCCCCCTTGGGCGCACATTTGGGCCGCGGTCCACCGGTTACCTACCCCTGCCTTAGACACTTTCAATCATTGTATATGATCGGTCTGTACCTTGTATTTTAAACCATGTAGGTTTCATTTATATCATTGTTTTGGGCAGACGAATGTGTCACAATGGTCTCTAAGAACATTAATTGTAAATATTTACATTTTGCTAGTAGGTTACCCGACCCTGATTATAGGCGCTAAAGTATTTAGAATATTCTAACGTAAAAAAAATCAAAACGCTAAGATTTGAAAAATGAACGAAATAAACAGATTTCATGGTTTAGGGTGGATGCTGATTGTCTACTTTTTGTTTTGTTACATTTGAATCAAATCAGGCTCAAAAGTTCAACAAAAAATCACCTCCATTAAACTTGTCAAATCGATTTTTATAGACAGCTGTTACTTGACAGATCTGTAAAAGTCATTGGTAATTTGTTATTAAAAAACTTGTCAATTATGTGGCACAAAATTTAATGAATCAAACTAAAATTCCTTGACAGTTACAATCACACCCCATCTCATTATATTATTTATACGATAACAAAAAGCATTCAGGCGGCTTTCAGTTTCAGATCATGTTGAACTGTCTTTTGGCTGAATTGATCTTGTTGGGGTAAAGTTTGCTATTTTGAGGCAACATGTTAATTTTCGTAAAAGTCATCATTCGTTCAGGCAATACGTCCAAAAGTCATGATATACCGGGTGCCTCAATAGAAACGAAACAACTAAATATATCATCTAAAGCTCTGGATTGAAACCATATATGAACCTGACATTTAATGCACATGATTGGCTAAGGACATGGATTGAAGAGTCAGAAACAAGCCTTTTCCCCTAGTTCAATAGTTGAGTGACGATTTCTCCTGTAAAGGGTTATTTTTGAAACAGAGCGTTCGTGACTCAGACATTTTTCTCCCTCCCGAAATTTGGCAAACACCAAAAATAACGCGAATAAGAGAAATTCGCGTTCTCCTTATGCCCAAATCCCATTTCCAACTTTTGGGGGATTGCTTATTCACAAAAAGAATCGCACATAAACCTTTGGAATTTTATTTTTGAGCTTTGTACATTTTTTGTGAGATCAACCATTTCCAGAGATACGGATATGGTTTGCCTCTCCGTTTTTGTGTGAATCACCCGGTACTAGCCCAAATGGCTGAAGTAATCATCAATTTATGCTTCAACTTATTAACATATTAACACAATCTGCTATGTCATTTGATATCCAACGATTCAATCCAAATTTTCAAGGGAGTTTAATCTGACATGAATCTGTTAGTCAAAGTAATTTGCGAGTTTCAAATAGGTAGATGCAGTATTTTTCACAAACGGAAGTTGTGTTCGCACATGAGCATTCAAGGCAACAATGGACACATTTTAGCATGAAAGATGTTGGGCATAAAATTAAAGTTAATGACGTATTTGTTTTCACCAAATTTAACATCATTTATGTAATCCAAGGCCTTCACGTTTGCCAAATACGTTTTAGCATTTTTTATTGCTTTAACACTTAAATAAAGCTATTCAATATTAAGGCATTTCAAAAATATGCCATGAATTTTGTTAATAGTAATAAATTGCATGTCATAATAATGATCTGAAATTGGCAAATTTGAGTTTTAGATTTCGATCTCCTAAAAAGGAAAGAAATGAACCATTCTTGTGACTTTATTTCATGACATTTAGTAGAATGGTTTAAACAAAGGAGGTTTTAACACAACACTCTCAAAAACAAAGTAAGTCATCATGTCGTGCTGGGTACGAATTAACAGAATAAAGACAAGATAATAAAGTCAAACGAGTTCTTTTGTGGGGGATGGTTTGCATCTTTGAAGACCTTCTCCAGGATATAGGATAAAAGCATAACCTGTTCAATTGATTGTTAGTCGCCCCTTCGAGTTGTTTATTTGTGGATGATCCCAACTCTCTCCGAAAATCATGAAGCTTGTTCCCATTAACACACACAAAAATCCTCCATAGCACGCATTCTTCGTATGATTCATTGGAATGTGAGTTTATCTCTGTTTAATGCTTTCGGTCCTTGGCTATTTTAACCAGCATGGCATTTCCACACAAAAAGGTGACCACACCCACCATGAATAGATATTTCACTGTGGTGAACATGTCCAATTGGAGCCAGAAATAGTAATACAAACCGAAGATCGATCCCAATCCCAAGTGGAATCCCAAAGCGGACAGAGTGAATGGGAAGGCCGATATGTTCACTCCCAACTTCATCCAAAGTCCCAACATGATCAAGAACGGCAACAAGCACAAGATGGTGAACAAATTCGAAACGGCCGAAGGTGGGCGGGCCTCGGGTTGTCTGAACATGTGGGTGATTTCAGGCTTAGGTCCAACCACTGGGGCGGGTCCTTCCTCGGCAACTCCATCCACTTCTTGGAACTTCAAATTGATATCGGCCAGGCTCCACAGAATGGGATTACTGATCACGGCATCTCCGACGATGAGTTGAATCTGGTACTTTCCACTCTTGCCTCCAAAGTCCTTGGCCTTACTCTTCACGTCCAAATCAAATTTGTACACGGACTTGGAATCGGCCTCGGCCACGAAAATGATTTCAGCCTTGGTTTGTGTGTGCTCAAGTCGGACAAACACTTGATGTGCGAGAATGTTCTCCTTGCTGACCTTATCAGTCAAAGCAAACTTGAACACCACCTTGTGATGATGATCGGCTTCCAAAACCTTTGTCAACTTACTGGGATGCGTCAGAGGATTCAACTTGGCAGCAGTACCTTGATCGGCATCAACTACTCCAATCTCAACTTGCGACACCTCCACGGATCCCAAAGCCTTAACCAACAGAACTGCGCCTTCATTACCCGCCAAACGAGCATCGGCTTTATTAGGTGTAGCAGTGACGGTCAACTCATAGAAACCTCGTCCAGGTTTGGCGCTCATCATATCAACCTCGAATACACCTTCTTGTCCAGACACAGAGGTCATTTTCGTCTTGGCCAGAATGGTGTGGCCATCGGTTTGACGCATGGCCGAATCAACCGTCACACTCATGGCGCCCAAATTCTGTCCCATCACGTCCGAAATGCGAACTTGGACTTTGGGGCTCGATTCCGACACAACAGTGGATTGTTCGCCCAAAGTGACAGCCACGGGAATGTGGTACTTGTTTCGACTCAAAGTGGTCAAGGCATCCAAAAGATGATAACCCCCCTTGCAAGTCTGAACGCTCTTTCGGCTCAAGAAGTAGTTGGCAAACTTCGAAGCTTGCATTTTGGAGATTCCCGGAGCCTTCCCGAACTTGTCAGCCATTTTGTAGATGCCACTTAAAATGATATTAGTGGTGGACACTCCACCTTCGAACTGAAGCATCTTGCCATCGATCTCGTCGGCCTGCACCACAACATCCTCCACGCGATCAAAGAGAACCTGAGCGGCCTTACCGTCCAAGACACTGGCCACTTGAAAGGCGAAACCGATGTTGGCCACACTGTCATCTTTCTTCAAACCGTTTTGCAGAGCGCTCACAATAGCGGTCGCGTCCAATTTCTCACCCAGGGCCTTTAAAGCGAGCGAAGCGTAGAAAATATTGGCCACCGACGAATCCGAAGAGGTCAACGCACCTTTTAGGGTCTGAAATGAAAAGTTTAAAAAAAATGTCTAACCCTGTTAGAACCTTTCAACTTGTGACGGACCGAAAGGACTTTTAACCGAAACTGAAAGAAGAAAGCAACTAACAACTACAAAATTCACTTAAAATTCAAATTGCTCATGTGTTCGATGTTGGGCGATCGCAAATTTAAAAAGTCGCAAAACTAAAGTTTCAGAAGTCTTGGGACCAAAAGAATCTAAGAGTTTGTTCTCAAACTCCATTCTTCATAGTGCATTTGTTCTTTCGGTTTGGGTAAGCATAACCAAAACCGAAATTTCGGCCGAAAGCACTTTCGATCCATTAATAATTTGAAACTAAGAAAGTCATAAACCTTAAGTAAGTTAGTTGCAGCCAACTACATAACTTCTTAATTCTGAACAATTTTCTCATCATTCGACAAGAACTAAAATCTCATACCTTTCATTATTGTGCTTTTCTAAACCCGTGATTTTGTCACGATTACTTTCAGTGAAGTCTTTATCTTCAATTTTTTCTTGCCAGATCCCTTCCGTTCAAAATTCAAGCGACGACTGAACATGAATGAAACAACCAGGTCATGAATCATGAATACACAGCACCCCAAGACAGTTTTTAACTCTGAGCATTCACGTTTGAATGAGACACTACAATTTCATGGCTGACTAAAACTTGACGTCAGTTTGTTTTTCCGGTCTGAGTTGATAATTGAGTATTTATGTGTACCAATTTCGTGCAAAAATGATGCTTTTGGCTCAATTTCACTAGTTTGTAAATTTCAGATATTTTTCTGATAGAGCAACTGGAGCCTTGCGGTTTTTTTTTCAATATTCTTACACATAATCTGACAACTTACTGAGATTAATTAGCACGTGGGCAGAAATGTCTGATCGGAAGTGTTCTTATATTCTTACCTTCTTATATTCTTTCAAACTTTAACATATATTTTCAAAGTTGGAGTTTTTAGATCAAACGTTATACATTTGGCTTCAAATGGCTACCAATATGGGGTGGTTCCATTCGCCTCAATATTTTCTGTTTTTTCATCGTGAGAAAATAGTCGCACTCTTTTAATCATACAGCGATCTCAAGCCATAG
The DNA here is from genome assembly GCA_010645155.1 of Tigriopus japonicus. Taxonomy (NCBI): domain Eukaryota; kingdom Metazoa; phylum Arthropoda; class Copepoda; order Harpacticoida; family Harpacticidae; genus Tigriopus; species Tigriopus japonicus. The sequence goes on from JAAGOF010000271.1 coordinate 258,141, forward strand.
AAATGCATTATCATCCTGTCAAACCTGGGTAAATGAATACTGTCTGGCATCAGCAACATTGTTTTTATATCAAGAACTTAACTTTATGTAAAGATTGCATTTTTCTATCAGGACCAAAAATATCAAAACATATTCATAGCTTTAATTGCACGGACGTAATTATTTTTATCCTGAATCTCACCTGAGTGACGTCAGCAGCGGGTTTTAAGCCGCATTTCAAGTCTTGTGCGGCTTGCGAGATCAAATACAAGCGATTCAACGAGTTGCCCGTGAAAGCGGTTTGTAACTTCTGACACACGGCCTTCGAATCGGCCACGGTTTGGCCCAAAAGAGTCAATCCGAGCACGGCCAATGAGAAATCTTCCTTATCCGCCGTTCCGGCTTTTAAAGCCGATTCGAACACGCCTTGTAAACGCGATTTGTCCGACGTCGAGAAGAACGAGGAGGGACTGAGGGCGTGACCCACCCAAAACAAACTCAGACACGCCAAGACAAAGCCAATGGACCTCATGGTGGGCGTGGAAAGGGGATTGAACACGGGGGAATCGGGTTCAGGTGGATTCAAGAGGTTCCTTCCGAATCGGCACTTTAATTTCAGGAATGCCCAAAAGGGATGCTGCAAAAGGCTAGTCAGGTTTTACCAAAGAAATAAGTGTCTTAAAAAGGTTATTAAAGAAGTTGATATGTGAATAAGGTGATTTAAAGGTATGAATACGGTACGTTTAGTACTGTAGATATTAAATGAAAAGAAAAGTGTTGGGAAATAAATGTTAAGAATGAGTGGGGTATGGCATTTTTGGCGACACTGAAATTCCTCGCCGGATTTGAGGTGGTCGACAAATAGTGGCAGCTGAAATATGTTGAGTTGTCTCTTTTCGGTCATCTAGATCGGCGATTGGTTAGAATCCCAATGCGGCAGTAGGCCATTGGTGGATGGGTCAGGGACGTAGAAAATTCAACTCAAAGCCAAACTGTAGTAGAGAGTAGTGATGGGAGGCAAACAAGAGCTTGGGCAAGCGGTCCGGTACAGTACCTTGGACTTGCCGAAACTTGGGTCTACTTGGGTGCCTGTACAAGTATTTTTCCCACCTTACAGGTTTGCCAAATTTGCTAGGAATGAAGACTAAACCTTCGGCATCAGAATTTCAATTAACCAGAAAGTTTCAGCTAAATAGGGCCCAGGCCCTTGTTAGGATGGATTTTTAGATGAAAATACACAATTCAAAGCTTTTGCATCGAGAAATGCAAAAGCTTTTGAGAATATTTCAAAAAAAAAAAAGGTTTGGCATCTTATATTTTTTTCTAGCAACTCTGAGTGACCGAGCTTGTTCCCAAGTGTGACTGTTAAATGTCATTCTTGATTGACCTGAAAAGTGTATTCATGTGTGGCTTAGAACGGAAACTAAAGAAAAAACATGGTTTTGCAAATGCTATCCAAATCAAAATATTTTTTGTTTCACTTCCACTGTTTATTGCTGAATTATCAAGGTCAAAAGATCATTGAAAATGCAACTTGGCATTCTTTTCTTCTAAGTCACACTGCAAGCATCTTAACTCTTCTAAGAGCAACTGCCGGCAACTGCATCTTCCAATGTTCCTTGAGCTTGCCAAGTGTATTGGGTGTATTGCCCAAGTAATGCTTGTCAACAACTTGTTCTTGGGTGTTTGTGATGACTCATTACTTGCCCAAGTCACATCACTAGTAGAGAGGAGACAATCAGGGTTCAAAGTCTTAGAGAGGTTGCAATGTCTTCATTAGGGCTTCCTGGATTAATGAGAATTTCGAAAATTCTGAATAAGGATTAATAAAGTGTTTAATGAATGAATTAAAACCGAAGTTTTTTGGTTTATTGATAATAAGGTCATTGAAAGTGTCTTTAAGCAATATTGATGCTGGAGTAGATTTATGAAATTTTAGGTTAAAACACCCGCTTCAATGTAAATTTCTCCTTTCTGACGTTTTAAGTCTTTTATAAACTCCAAATAGTAAAAATATTAACTTCAGAAATCACCTTTGTCAATTGTTAGATAGTTTTTGAAAGCATGGTGTTTCCATCTTACTTTGAATGATTACTGAATATTTATCAATGCATCTGATAAAATAAGTCTTTGTTTAGTTACTATTAAGTATGGAACAATATAACGCCTCCATCAATTTAAGTGACACATCGGATGATGTACATAATGACCAATTGCATGGGAGCCATCAAGATGGAGATAATACTAAAGATGTACAGAGATTATAGATGTGAAGAGGAAAAGGCCATGAATATATTAATGCCTTGATTTTAGAATGATTGATAAACTAATGAATGTTTGGTCCTCGATACTTTTGTAACCGTCCTGATGTGAACCAGACATCGCCAGATTAATAAAGACTATTCACTAAACACATGAACCACTGAACAATAAAACTCACTTGACTAAAATATAAGAGACAGTTATTACAACTAAACATAAAAATTACTGATTGTTTCAAGACTTTTTATTCATTTTTTTATTTCAGCACTTTTTAATTGTTGCAGTAATTTCTAATGCTCTAGAAAGCTTGGATTTGTAGCCTTGCGCTTTCTCATGTGTTATTGAAAATCTTGCACTTTTTCTGGTACCCTTTTGCGCGCTTTGATCTTGAAAGCTGGAGACTTTGCCGCCAAATCCGACAAGTTGGGATTTTTGGGTTTGGTTGCGCACTTTTTACTATCGCCACAAGAAATGCGACTATCTGTAAAGCAAAAAAGTACAATTTAAGCAATCAACATTTTTACATTTGGTCTACCAAACTTGAAACTGTAACTTGTTAGTTGCTATTGGCAGATCTAGACAACCCTAGGACAACCAGCTGGGTTGATCAATCAAGAATAGTATGTCAAAATTTGTCTAACCCTGCTTTAAAAACTGTTTGAAAACTAGAAAAAAGGATCAACTCCTACAAATTCTTACTTTTTCGATTTGATGCACGGTGAATTATCGTTAGCTTCCAAACTTGAATATGCTTGTCTTCCTGAGCTGTCAATTAGGATGGCTCCAATCAAAGCCAACATAACCATAAATATTCCAATAATTTGTGTATAGTTGATACCTTGTTTAAAAAACATAGTCTGTGCAATAAACGAGGTAACACATTCGGCAGAAGATATCAAGCCCAACAAGACTGAGGGACAAAGACCAATGGACAGAATAAACGCTCCCAATGCCAAAAAAGCAATTGACCCCACGAAAAGTGACTGAATGACGGTGTTCCAGAAGTTTGTTGAGGTTCCATGGAAAATTTGGCTCTCTGTCATTAGTGGACCTAAAATCAAACCCAAGATCAGACTTAAGAAAGAACTGAAGAATAACGTTTGCTCCTTGGAAGTATTTTTAAGGGTCACAAAAACTGTCAGTAAGCCGTCCGTGCAAGCGCAAAGCAAACCAGCTCCAATTCCAATATATTCCATCGAACCTGAAACAGAACTTGGAACGTTTCCTTTGGTTATTTATTATAATTGTACAACTCATACCAAGATTTAGAGTTGGGTGGGCTTGACCAAGTAAGAAAGACGGATGGACCACAATAATTTGGCCCATGAGTAAGAAAATAATGGCGAATATTTTGAGAATGGAAACATGTTCTTTTGTTAGTAATCGAGCAAATAGTGCAGTGAAACCCGCGGTGGAATGAGTTAAAACTGCTGAAAGTCCCAGTGGCAAAATGTGAATCGCAAGAACCAAGCTTGATGTACATATGAACAGGATGATTCCGGCAATGAAAGCACTTTTGCACAATTCCATTGATTTTCTTTTGAACACCAAAACCATTGAAATCATAAGGATTTGAACACAAGCTCGACCCAAAATTAAGTCTATGGGATTAAGATTAAAATATTGGGCCAAAATACCAAACATCGTATACAAGCACACAGCAACAAAAGCGATAAAGACTCCCAAGAACATCATCACTGGGCAGATGTTAGTGGTCTTGTGTTAAGGAATATCATAAACATGTCTGTGCATCCCAAAATTTTGTTAATTACCTTAAAGGTGTTCACAAAGTTGCAATTACCATAAAGGCAGCTTGGCAAATTTTTGTCCATCTAGGCATCTTTGGACAATTTGAACCTCACATCCGTTAGCCTTTCCAAGGAATCGTGAGACATGGATGCCTCCGTTCAGTCGTTCAGTTTTGGGGTTATTGACAGATAGAATTCAATTCCAGTAAATGATATGTTTTTGATAAGATTGATAAAACATTCATTTCAGGTTGTCAATTGCTGAATTTTAGCATGATACGTTCCTCCTTTCGCGAGAAAGAACGTTTCAAAATTTGTAAGAGTCGTGTCAGTTTCTTGATCATGTTAACTCAAATTGAGTGTTGAATGCAAAACGTAGAAGCCAAAACCTTTAATGAATCTGCTTGTACGGAGTAATTTTGTATTCAAAGTTTTGGAGAGACTGGAAGAGCTTTGATCATGGTAGTTTTTGCAACGATTGTGGCGCAGCCTGATAAGCCTACAAAGTCCAAAATTCGTGCCCGTACTCAGGAACCCCTGAAAGGGGTGGACACGAACTCCGATTTTTGAAAAAATGGTATGAGGCCGAGGCCATATTTTGACAAAATGTCATTTATTCCTTATTAACGAGTAAAACTGTTGAACATGCATCTTGAAAGCATTCAGGTTAACTTTTTGTGTTAATATTTATTGACTAATTGTTCTTTACCTTGATTTTAGAGGTCCCAGCACTCCTTTTACTCGTCTCATGAACTTTTGACATTCAGCTCTCCAAAGGATTTTAGTCCTCTTAACAATCAGGAAAATACATAGATGGAATCTTGCTTCACCCAACTTCACCCAACCCAAAACTTTTGTGAAACAATGCTAAATAGAAGTATCTGTGGTGATATCTGGAGGGTTACTCCTCTCTCATCCTCATCAGCACCTCCACGACGCAGGAACCATTTCTATAGGAAAATGAAGGAATGAGAATA